>PVKE010000344.1:0-85368 GCA_004027555.1 Craseonycteris thonglongyai
GACAAGCAGGGGGAGGCAGGGACAGGCAGGGGGAGGCAGGGACAAGCAGGGGGAGGCAGGGGATGGGCAGGGGGAGGCAGGGGAGGCAGGGGGCAGTGAAGGCCCTGCCACAAGGCTGTGTTCCTCCCCTCCATTCCCCAACCTCCCGGCCAAACCGCGTCCTGACTCACATGGGGGGAAGGAAAACGCTCCCAGTTATTTGATATCTTGGAACCTCCCGGATGGGGGAGCTCAGTGTGAGGATGCCTCCGCCTCTCCCCATGAGGGAGACACATGCAAGACAGCACACACATGATCACTCACACGCACACACACACTCACACACACACTCGCTCACACACAATCACAATCACACACACACACACACTCACACAATCACTCACACACACTTGCTCTCACACACTTGCTCGGCTCCACACCATGGTCCTTCAGGCCGCAGTGTCTCTGAGCAGACGGCAGAGGCGGTTGCTGAGAGCCCCACACGGCTCCCTGAGGAGGCGCGGTGTGGACACGGTGAGCCCGCGGCCCGTGGGGAGGGGCTGTGGTTGCACTGTGGTCGATGCGTCCCGGCTGCTTTTCCTGCGGGTGTGACGTGCCCCCTGCGGGGGACTAGCTTGTCCTGCAGTGTCTCCCTGAACTGACAAACGGGATGTGTTGAGAGAGACACTTGCCGGCGGTGCGTGTGGGGGAGGGGGCGTTGGAGATGCGAATCGGGCGTGGGGGCCGCCATGGGGGTCCAGGGAAGGGTGGTGGCTGTGGATCCTGGTTTTCGTCTCCGCGACTAAAACTGTCCTGTGTCCTGAGTGACGGCACCAAGGACTTGCCCCTCTGCCATCCGGGGGCGACGGCGGTTCGTGGGAAGCTGGCTTGTCCTTCGGGCGGTGGCTGAGCTGTGTCGGGGCACACAGGGGTGCGGTGGCCAGGGAGGGGGTCTCAGACACCCCCACGCAGCCCATGCAGCCCCCTGAGCTGGGGACAGCGACTCAGACCCCGGAGGTGGGGTCGCAGGCTGAGACCAACAACCCGCCGCCCCTCGTCTCACTGGGAGCGCGTTCGGTTCCAGCGTCACCATCTGCCTCCGGCCTTCATGCCGCCCCCCCCCCCCCCAGTTTCCAAACGAGAGGGAAACGCACAGAACATGTTCCAAACATGAGGGGCAGCCCGGATGGTGGGTTCTTGTTCCTTCTGCCGTGTGTCCCTTCTGCCCGAGACCACCCGGGCGTGGGGCCAGGGCCCCTGCAGGGGTCCCAGATACCTCACACCGAGCGTGGTCTTTCTAAAGATTTGTTTTTATTGTTTTTGACAGAGAGAGAGACAGACAGAGAAAGGGGGAGGGCCCAGAGCAGTCTCCATAGTTGACAGCATTAGTTTTCCATATAGTTTCACCCCACAGGTGAGCACAGGGCTGCACAGGGCAGGAACTGGGCCGGGAGCCTCCGCATGGGCCCCGGCAGGAACTGAACTGGGGATACAGCCCAGTTCAGCATGTGGGTCCACATGGGCCAGGGCCGGGATTCGATCCTCGATCTCCAGGGCTGCAAAGCGAGCACTCAACCCGCTGAGCAGTCCCGGCTTCCCCCTCAGGACACTTTCTATGGGTGTTGGGCCATCTGACGGCCTCCACGGAGCTCCTGCGGGGCGAACGCCACCGCCTGTGCCACTCGGTCAGTGTCTCTGTGGACACAAAGCCTGGGAGCGTCTCCTTTCACTCGCACGGATTCCTCTGGGCGCCTCTGAGAACAAACTATATGTCATTGTAGAGGAAACTCCGGCTCTGGGCCTTTGTTTCCACAGCAGGGTGTGGATGAGCCTCACCCCGGGTTTCTTTCTTCATCCTTTTGTTTTCGCTTTCCGGTCACTCAGTAATGAACTGCCTCCAAGGGCTTCATTTGGCTCCTTGGCCCGGAGCCTGGGGCTGGACAAAGACAAGACCATCTTTGGGGTAACACAGGGTCCTCCTCAGGTGAATATCTGTGTCGCGCTCCGTCCAAGCACAGTGACGTATTTGCGGGGGGGGGGGGGAGTGTTGCTACTATTACCCATTTTGTGCTAAGGTGTAGATGGCGTGCACGGTACCAGGGTGCCAGGGGAGGGAGAACTGGATCGTGAGGCCCGGTGAACACATCTGCACACACGAGCAGCCCGCTGCCCCCGCCCCCAATCAGCGTCCACGTGTGTGCTATTCTGAGACCAGCTTTTCTGAAAACAAAACCAAAAAGAGCCGCGTTTCCACGTGGATAGACAGACGGCTTCACGTCGGCTGCTCCAATCCCGCTCCCGGACCTCTCGTCGGGAAAATAACCCACAAGGCTCAGAGGCTGGTCGATCTGGAACGTGTGGCCCAAGTTCAATGAACCACACCTGCCTCAGAGCCTACGCACCGCGGGAGCCGTCGCCTCTGCGTGGGGTCCCCAATTACGGAAGTGACGCGGGGGCAGCAGCCGGGGCCGGAGTCGCATGACTGGGCGCGTGAGGAGCTGGGGTCAGCGCCCCGGGGCCGGGGGGCTGTGTGGGCCGGGAGGCGGACTCGGGGAGACATGGGTGACTCCCCGGGCACCAGCATCACTGTGAGGAAACCCGACCAGGCTCAGTGGGAACGAGGGACCCCCGGTTCTGGACGTGTGCGGGTTGCGGGTTGGCAGGATTGGCAGATGGAGAAGGTGATGGAGAGATTTCAGTGCCCCGGCCAGCCCGCTGCTCCCAAGGCCTTTCTGCAGAGAATCCCTTCTGTTTTGTTAACTCGGAAACATTTTAAAAGGCGGGTGGAGGTGACAGCATGTCGGGACTTCCTAAGCCGGCGGAGTATATTTGGAAAGTGTAATTGAGGGCTGAGGGAGCCAGACACCGAATGCTGGGGCCCAGCCTGGCCTCCCTGGAACCTGAACCGAGGGCTCAGACCTGCTCTGTAAACGCAGACAGATCAGCCTTGCACCCGAGAAAACCGCGTCTGAGGTAGCCGGCCGGCGGCGTGCAGCAGAAAGCCGTGCGCGTATCGGGGGCCGAAGCCACAGAACAGCCTTCGGCGACGTGAGCACCACCCATGATGCGGGTGCCTCCCGGAGAAGGTTTCCTGTTTGGGGGAAATGGGGCCACGCAGTCTAAGGGCCGGTCCCCTCCAGAGGTCTCTTATGCTTCCGGGAGAGACGGGACCCCCGGGGGGGGGGGCAGGTGAGGAGGTTGGTCACACATCTGGAGCCGGAGAAATTGGCCAAGGAAGCACACGGCCAGGGCTGTTTAAAAAAGACAGCTCAGGATGCCGCTTCGTACGTCTTTCCGTCTCCCGGATACGGTGTAAATGGTTCCACCTCATACCTTGTCCCACATCGGCTGCCAGAGACGTCAGAGCTGATGTCAGCTCCCACGTGCTCACTCGAGATGCCTGCTCACAGGTGCCGCGTCCTACGAGCACCTCCTACTGCAGACGGTCCTGCCCTGGTTTCCTGGGCTAGGCCCCATGTACCTGCATGGGGTGGGCCCCCACCCGGCCGCCCGAAACCTCGTCGCCTTTTCTCTCCGGCTGGTGTCAGTGTCTGTGAGCGAAGCCGATGCCAAGGGCAGCATAGTCCATGGAGAGCAAACAATGGAACAAAGGACGAGACCTTCCTGCTCCCGGTGGATCGAGCCATCCCCGCAGGTGCATCGGGGAGGCGCCGCCGTAAGCCGAGACGTGGGAACCTCTCTTTCCCAGGCCGGAGTGAATGCTTCTGGAATGTTCCACCCTGATACAGCGGGCCGCTCCGTTTCAGCCCATTGTGTGTGGTGTGTCCCCACGACAAGCGGACACCTCCAGGGACAGCCGGAGGGGACTTCCCAGGAAGAGCAGAGCATCAGGGGCTCAGGGGTCCCTGAGGTCAGAGGTTCAGGGGTCCCTGAGGTCAGCAGTTCAGGGGTCCCAGAGGTTCAGGGGTTCCTGAGGAAGTCAGAGGTTCAGGGGTCCCTAAGGCCAGAGGTTCAGGGGTCCCTAATGTCAGAGGTTCATGGGTCCCTAAGGTCAGAAGTTCAGGGGTCCCAGAGGTTCAGGGGTCCCTAATGTCAGAGGTTCAGGAGTCCCCAAGATCAAAGGGTCAGAGGTTCCTGAGGTCAGAGGTTCAGGGGTCCCTAAGGTAAGAGGTTCAGGGGTCCCCAAGAAGGTCAGAGGTTCAGGGGTCCCTGAAGTCAGAGGTTCAGGGGTCCCTGTGGGTACCCCCAAACCTGGCCGTGGTCCTCAGCCGCCTTCTGAGACTCAGACCCAAGCAGGAAGGAGTCCCTGCCCCGAGCCCATCCCCCACCCGGCTGGGACCCCCGTCGCTCGTCTGGGAAGCAGGAGCTGCACTCAGAGGCTCCCGGGTCAGCCAAGGTCAAGGAGCAAATAGCAAGAGACACACGTTCCTTCTGCAGAAATGGCGAGTCCGGCCGGGTGCGTGGAAGACAGGCCGTTTCTTCGCCGGGCAGAATCGCTCCGGTTCCCCAAGTTAGAGAGTGAAGAGCGTGGGGGACGCGTTGGGGACGCGTTGGGAGGCTGGCGGCTGGCTCTCCCCTCTCTGCTTCTCACCCTGGACGGGGTGGGGGCCATGACTCAGGGTCTGTCTTCCCTGATTCTGTGCCTGCCGCCCCCCGAGAGGGAGGGAGGAAGGGGGGGCGTGCAGCCCCCTGCAGGGGGACTCCTGTCCCCCCTGAGGGTCCCCCGAGGCAGAGGGAGGACGGTGATGCAGGAGCCATCTGCCTGTCCTCAGGACCCTGGGGGCCGCGGTGGCGAGGGGGGTTGGGCAGAGGGAGCGGCTATCGCCACGGCACTCGCCCCTGGCCCGGTGGGATCTGGGCACTCCTGAGCTTGCATGACTGAAGAGCCCGGCACTTTCTGCGGGGCCACGGCTGCAGGGTCCCCGGGCCCCCAGGACCTGGCGGCTGAGAGATGGGTGGGCCACAAAGACCGTCGCGTGGGTGGGACTGGGGCACCCGGTGCACGCTGTTGGAGCATTGTCCCCGGGCGCCGGGCTTGGTGAGCAGGGTCAGAGCCCCGGGAGAGGTTGGAGAGCAGGTGGTCGCGGCTCAGAGCCGGGTCACTGGTCCTGTCGCTCGCAGAGCCTGGGACTTAAACCAAAGCTGTTTCCCGGCCACAAAGACAAGGAGGATGTTTTTTTGTGTGTGCGCACGCACATGCGTGTGTGTGTGTGTCTGTGTTGCCGTGTGTACGTGTGGGGGTGCAGCTCTGAGTTACAGTTTGGAGCCCCCATCCTCACCCCCTGTCCCGTTGGTGGCTGACTTAGTGGCTTCTGAAGCCGGACACTCAGACTAGCCTCTTCTCCAACGTGAGAGAAAGGGACGCTGTTCCGCAGGACGGGGCGCATCTGAGTCCATGGCTGGGGGGCACAGAGAGCTTAAAACAGAGGCCGGTCGTCTGCTTTCCCTGCCCACCTGCCCCCACAGGTGTCGCTTTGCCGTTCTGCCATGGGGACGCCCATCCTCAGATAAGGAGCCGGAAGGCTAAGGGGGCGTGAGGGCAACAGGGCGGGGGGTCCCCTCTCCCCGGCCCGGTTCTCGGAGGGGCCGAGCCAGAGGCGTGTGCCCAGCTGTGGCTTCACCCCTTGGAGATCGAGGGCAGGGGCTTCAGGGCGGCTGGAGAATCAGACGGGGGCGCGTGTGCGAACGTGCGTCTGCAAATGGGAAGCGTGGTCTTGGCCGTACTATATGTCCTTGGGAGGAAGAAACCAGGATCGCAAGTTACTAGTGAGCGGGGTTAACTGTTCTTAGGTTCTCAGTGTTACTTTGTTTCACTTTGTTCGCAGTGAGTGGGAGGGGTATTAACACCGGTTCTTATACTTTGTTTCGCTTTGTTTCGGCTGCTGTCCATGAAGACCTCTCTGTGTCCCCTTGACCCTCACGCTGCTGCCACCCACAGCCTTGCCCTCCCCGGGACGGGGACGGGGTCCCACACGACTGTCCCCCCACTTCAGATACTAGTCACCAGTCGTGGGTCCCGGGTTTCCCACAAGCTCCGTAGACTTGGCCACAGCTTGGGGTTCCCACGACCGCCCTCCTTGGAGTTCATCGCTTCCTGGAGCTGCTCCCAGAACTCAGGGAAGCACGTTGGCCAGTTTTATTATGTGAAAAAGGACGCGGATGATGAGACTTGGGGTGAAGGGCTGGGAGGGTCCCCGGGGTGGGAGTGTCTGTTCCCGTGGAGCGGGGGAACGTCGCCTGCCGACCTGGGAGGACGCTGTGAGAACCCCAGACTTCTGGGGTTGGTCCTGGGAGCCCAACAGTCACTGGAGCCGATGTACTGAACCCCTCCCATGGGCCCCCCGGAGACTTAGGGATGAAGAATGTGCGAGGGGGGAAGCCGGGAGAGCTCAGCAGGTTGAGTGCTCGCTTTGCAGCGAGTCCCAGCCCCGGCCCGTGTGGACCCGTGTGGACCCATATGCTGAACTGGGGTGAGCTTCCCATGCAGGAGGCCCCCAGCCCAGCTCCTGCCCTGTGCGGCCCCCGCCCACCTGTGTGGAACAAAACCACGTCGAGAACTGATGACGTGCAACTATGGAGATGGCTCTGAGCCTTCCCCCTTCTCTCTGTCTCTCTTAAACACCTTCTCTTAAAAAAGCAATACAATAGATCTTTAAAACACCGATCTGAAGATTGGCATTTTCATGGTGCGACCAATATGGCCCCCGCTCAGTGGCCTGTTGTGAGCCAATGTCATGTGTTTCTGCTGTGAAAATGCCCTCAGAGCCACAGGCAAGACAGGCCCGTCCTGCCCCGACTTGGCACCGAGACCGCAGGAGAGAAACACCACCCGGGCCCTGGGCAGAGACCCGCCTGTCCCTCCAGGACGTCGTGTGTAATATTTAAATGCATCAGGAAATGATGGCATCTGTGGTGTCCGATGCAATGGAAAGGCTCCTGCCTCCCAAGCCTGACGTCAGTGCCCCATCCTGTTGGGGCCGTGGGCCGGGGATGCGACCCCACGCCGTGCCCCTCCTGCGCCCCCTTCCCGTGGGAGGAGCTGTCCCCCAACCTTGGCCACCAGGCAAAGCACGGGGTGGCCTCCCTGTCTTCCTAACCCCTGGGGCCCCGGGCATGTGTGCGCAGGACTTCTGCGGGGACCCACCCGTGTGTCCGTCACGGCACTGGATGGCCTTTGCCCAAAACATGGGGAACTGACCCTTCGACGTGTCTCACGAGGGTGTGTCCCTCGTGCGTCACAAAGCGCTTCAGCTCTGCGTAGGGACACGGAGCCTGTTGTGCAGCCGAGGCTGGGAAGGAGGTAGGAATCCGCTGGAGCGGCCACTCCGCAGGGCCGTCTAGCCCAGTGGGCGATGGTGCCAGTGCTCACAGACGCCGGTTCCCCGGAGCCGTGCGAGGGTCTGTTTCACTCTATCTTCAGCCGCATCCGCAGCGAAGTGGGAAATAACTTTTCGGTCGTTGACATCTGACACGCAGACATTTTTCTTCTGGAGGAAAAAAGAATAACATTCAAGCTTCCACATGAAGGTTGGGAAAGTACAACCCTGCCCCCACCGCGAGAAAAAAATTGGCCGTTTCTAAAGTCAGTGCCAGGGACAGAGCCGCCAGGGTCCGCATTACAAACGCATCGCACTCTGAACACATCAGGGGGCCAAGAGCCGTGCTGGCCCAGCCGAGCCCTGAAAGGTTAGGGTTCGCAGATCATGAGTTTCCTTCTACCCGTTGGGCTGCAGATCTCATGATGAGATGAGACATGGATCCAAAATGGAACAAAAATCCTGTGGCTCATCACTTTCAAACCTCAGACAATCTGGGGTTGGCTTCCCTCCCTCAGCTCGCTCTGGGCCAATGCGTCCCACGAGGTCCTGAGGGATTTGAACAGCATGGTCGGGCCCTGAGGGACACCCCACAGCTTTCTTGGGGTGCCCCCTTCTCCCACGTCAGGGCCTCTGAGCCCCAGACACGCTGCCCAGAGAATTCTGCGGAGCAGGCCCTCTGCCCAGTCCCTACCCACCAGATGCCACCTGCATCCCCCAAGTTCTGGCAATTAAAAATGTCCCAGGGGAAGCCGGGAGGGCTCAGTGGGTTCAGTGCTCGCTTTGCAGCCCTGGGGACCAGGGATCGAATCCTGGTCCTGGCCCATGAGGACCCATATGCTGAAGTGGGGTGCTTCCCACGCGGGAGGCCCCCCAGTCCAGTTCCCGCCCTGCACGGCCCCTGCCCACCTGTGTGGAAGGAAACCATGTTGAAAACGGATGATGTGCAACTATGGAGACAGCTCTGGGCCCTCCCCCTTCTCTCTGTCTCACTCTTTGTCTCTGTCTGTCTCTGTCCATCAAAAACAATAAAAGAAAAAATCTTTAAAAAAAAGTCTCAGGTGTCCCCTGGGGGTGGGGGAGGGTGGAGAAGGCAGAGTCACCCCCAGTTAGAACCGCTGTTCACAACCCTGTGCCCAGGACAAAGCATTGCCAAGAATTAGCCCGAATTTGCGCTGTGCAAATATGTATGATTGGGATCCTTTGAGCAAAGCGGACGTTGCTACATTGAAACTACTGCGGGAGCAACTTGGAGCCCAAGAAGAACTTCTCTAGTATCTGGGAGGTCCATCCTGATACAGCGTATCAGTGCCACCTTTGAGAACCTTTACGAACGAGAGGAGAAGCCTCCCTGGTGTGGGTGGTCCGGGTGGGGCCACAGGTCCCAACAGAACCACCTTCCAGCCCTTTTCCCAGCTTTGCGTTTGGTTACTTTTTAACGAAATGAATACCTAGAAAAGCACGTGAGTGTCCACGAACACAAAGGAGAAGTAAATTGTTTCACAAGAGCTTTCTCTCCTTCTTTAGCTGGAGGACTAGGCATAGAAGGAGGTGGGAAACCAGAGTGTCCTTAAATGAGAAACAGCGGAGAATGAAACCGAGCAATTAGCGGCTCATTCACAGATAACACAACGGTGACCATCGGGGGATTCGCCGGCTGATAAATGTGTCCAAACATGGTGCTGCTGGCAGCGGCTCATCCGTCCCCTCTGCCTGGAAATGGATTTACGGTTTGAGGAGCGTTTTAAATTTTAATTTTAAGTCCTTTCTTTATTTCGGTGTTATTAATCTTCATCATGAATATTAATTTTTGAACACCGATGCCCAAGGGTCCCTGGCCTGCCCTCTCTCGGAGGAGAATGAGGCTCACTACTGCATTCAACCACAGGGCGGTGCAGACATGAAAAGACCTGACATTGGTTACTCCATTCGAAGCATTTCTGCACCTAAAAGACACACAGGCACACACTCAGAGGGCCAGTTACTGCATCTCTGGAGAGAAGCGCCCCCGTGATCGAGAGAAGGCGCCCTGGGCAGCCCACCCGAGGTTTGCTGTTGTCGTGATGAGTGTTAGGCTTTCCTGTCCCGTCTGCAGAGCCGGGTCGCTTCTCGCCCTCGCGTGTGCTGTCCAGAGTCTCCCCACTTCTCGGGGAACCAAAGACGTCGTTGGTTGGCTCAGCCCGAAGCCTCAGTGTTGTCTACGAGGGAGGGTCCGATGCAGCGTCAAGACAGGTCACAGCCGTGTGTTGAAGGGGGGATGCTCATCTAAGGCATGAGCTGCCCCCCAAGTGATGAGAGTGCAGCCAAATAAGAAAGATGGTTTGGGGGGTTTTGTTTTTAAGATTTATTTAATTGACAGAGAGAGACAGAGAGAAGGGGGAGGGCCCAGAGCCGTCTCCGTAGTTGTACGTCATTCGTTTTCCACATGGTTTCATTCCACACAGGTGGGCGGGGGCCGTGCAGGGTGGGAGCTGGGCTGGGGGCCTCCTGCATGGGAAGCTCACCCCAGTTCAGCATGTGGGTCCACACGGGCTGGGGCTGGGATTCGATCCTTGGTCCCCAGGGTTGCAAAGTGAGCGTTTCACCCGCTGAGCTGTCCCGGCTTCCCCCACAGGCATGACTTCCAAGACACCCAAGAGAAGCTGAAAGGCCTGTGGGGGCTAAATCCCCCCACATTTGATTGGCCGAGGCCCGTCAGAAGCCCACCCCAGATTCAGGAGGAAACATAACAGACTTCAGCGCCGCTGTCACTTCACAGGCACACGACAGGGAGAAGGGAGGGACTGTGGCCATTTTAGCAACAGGTCGCACCCTATTTCCTGACGGTTCAAGAACGTATGAAAACATCCTACAATGTGTCGTTTTGATGTAGCCTCGACCACACACAGCTTTTTAAATACACAGTGTAAGTTCACCTTGAGGGGGACTGTATATGACAGAGGACTTTTCTCAAACTCTCTTTGGCCGCGCGTTTTGTGTTCCTGGCCGTTCTCAATCTGAACTTCCACAGCACGCCCAGCGGCTTTGTGCATTTTTGTGTGACGGCCCATCTTTTTATTTGGAAAAATAATAATAATAAGGCAGGTTTTCTTCAAGCTTTGTCTAACGGCCTTTATTGCGATGGTGGTGGTTTTGTGCCATTTTTGTTGATTTGTCTTACCCGAGACCAACCCCGGCTACGCTTGCATCATAACTAACCTGTTGTTCAAATAAGCGTTGGGATCAACAGTCACTCTTTCTGATGAATTCACTGGTTGTAACTCACTCGCAGGCGTCTTATGTTTCCACCCTGGTACCATCTGTCACGACTGTACAAAAGTTAAAATGATCGTAGTTTCAAAACCAAAGCAAGGATGGCCTCATGGTTGTGGGGGGTGGGGGCACGTGCTTGTCGCTGATGGGGATGAAAATGAAGCCGCCACGCTGAGCAGCCCCTTAGCAACACCTAACACACGCACCCGCCTGCGGGAAGCAGCTCCATTTCCAAGCGCTCGCCCAGAGCAGTTCCCACGTGGGTGCTAAGGCGATGGCTGCTTCCTTTCATGTGTGTGTTCACTTTTCTGGCAACCATGTATCCAGTGTCGCACGCTAGTGTTCCTGCGTGTCCACCAAAGAAACAGGAGGCCTGCCTTCCAGGATCTGACTGTCCAGGAAGGTGACAGCAAATGGGATAAACAGGGGAAATACCAGCAGGTGAACGGGTGATGAGTGCTATGAAGAGAGAGAGAGCAGAGAAGGAGACTAGGAAGTACTGGGAGGAGATTAAATACCTGAACGGGACAGACAAGGGGCAGCCTCACTGAGAATGTGGCAGTTGGGGATTCTCGATCTAGCCAACAAAATATACAACACACCCGTTTAAATTTTGATTTCATAATCAGTGTATTTGTTTTAAGCATAAGCATGTTCCATGCAATATGCGGGACGTGCTTTTTAAAGATGTATTTTAATGTTTTGAGAGGAGACATAGAGAGAAGGGGGAGTGCCCAGAGCCGTCTCCATTGCTCTGCGTCATTAGCTGTGACGTGGTTTCATTCCACACGGGTGGACATGGGGCCGCGCAGGGCGGGAAACGAACTGGGGGCCTCCTGCCTGGGAGGAGAGCCTTCCCTTTCCAGCCATCCCGGCGGTTCCCGGTAGCGCTGCAGTTCAGCACATGGGTTTGCACCGACCGGGGCCGGGAATCGAACCCCGGGCCTCACGGTTGCAAGGTGGGCGCTCAGCCCATTGAGCTGTCCTGGCCTCCCCTGGGGCAATCTCATGCCACACATTTAACCGTCGTTCATCTGAAATGCACATTTAAATGGCCGCCCCACAATCGAGTAAGAACCCGAAGGAACGAGGGAGAGAATTAAGTGGAGAAACTATGAGAATGTGCCTGAGTGAATGAGCAGCCAGCTGGGAGGTGAGCACGCCAGGCAGAGGCCCTGGCTGATAATTGTTACAAGTGAAAGAAACTTGTCTTTCAGGAGGGAGAACAGATACATGAGCTCATTCAGAGGAAGACAAATACACTGTGATATCCCTTCTATGTGGAATCAAAAATGTCAGAACCCTAAAAACAGAGTGTGGGACACTGGTTATGAGGGGCTGGGGGTGGGGGACATGTAGTTTAAGGGACAAAAGGTAGATTAATCAGCCCTGGAGACTGAACGTCCAGCCCAGTGATTACAGTCGGTGCCAACAATGTTTCAAACCTCCACGTTGCCTAGAGACTAGATCTTCATTGTTCTCATCGCAACAAAGAAATGATAATCATGTGCCTGGAGACAGATGTGTTACAGGGGTAATCATATCGCAGTGTCTAAATGTATCCAGTCAACACATTGCATACCTTAAACTCCAACAGTGTTACCTGTTTGTTACAGTTTAGGGGGTCGTCTTATACGCCGGAAAATACGGTATCTCAATTAAATAAGGACGGCAGTCGATAGTAAATAAGGCAAAACGTTCCGTCTCTCCAGCAATCCTATATATTTCCTGTACTCTTCTGAATGTCTGTCATGTTTCCTTAGTTAAAATACTTTTTAAGGAAGGACATCAAAAGTATCAAAGCAATGAGATACCTTTATGTTAGGAGGCACTCGCTACACACGGTCAGAAGTAACCCAGGAATATGGTCGGGATGTCTCCAAACATTCAGCCACTGGGAGATGAGTGAGAATTAATAACACTTCCGCAGTCGTCTGATACGTAACTGGCTGTTGCCAGCTATCATCCATAGGACCTGAGGTGGGTTATAAAACCTTCCTCACGCCCTCACGCCCTCCCCTCTAAACGGTGTTAAGAGCAGTGCCAACCTCACAGGCCTGTTGAGAAGATTAAGTTATTGTGTGTGAAGCACATAATCAGTACCTGGCACATGGTAAGGGCCCACTTGGCGTGAACTAGAGATGAATGCACGTCTCCGAGTGAATAAACGGAGAGCTGACCGCATGCTCCCGTGTACTGTCCATGTCACACTGCGGTGCTCGTTCCACTGCGGCGGCTCCCGGGGGCACCAACTTAAATCAGTTGGCGTGCGATGTTTGGACTGATTCTTGTCTGTGTCTCAGGAAGACCCTGGGTGGCAGTTGCCATACACGGAGACCATCTGAACCGTGACTCCCAACCAGGAAGGAATAATGAGCAGTAATCTAATCTAACGAGAGCATAACAAGATTCGACAACATAGCTATTGAAAAATGACATCGCTGTTAAAAAAACAAAACAAAACAAAACAAAACACGGCTGTTTGATGAGTTCTTTCTGTTTCCCAGGGACCACGGTTTTAAGTACTGACTCCTAGGCCATGAGAGGAGCCAGAACTCCTTCTGTTTGATTGACGTGGTTGGTCATTGGCCTTTCGTGGACTCAGGAGTAAAGAGAAAGAAGATAGGGTATAAAAACAGGGACACACTTCAGCCTGCCCCAAACGGGTCTTTCTTTATTCTTGAAATCTGCTGGGAATAGGAAAGGACGTCAGCAGTACTTTCTAGAAAGACAGGACACGGGGTGTGGATCTTTGCGGGTCAGGAGCTCATGTAGCCATGTAGCTTCTTGCCATGTCGTGATTGGCTTCATAACTAATTGCATATAAAGTGAATCTATGGCCAGGTTCGCTGTGGCCACTTAGACATGTCATTTGCAGGCTGTGTGGTCGTCGAGCACCGGAGAGAATCTGAAAAGGATGACTCTGGGCTCACGTGGGATCACATCATCTTTTTAAACCCCCGTGTGCTCGTCTGTAGAAAGGGATGAAGACACGCTCCACCTCTCGGGCATCCTGTGGTGTGGTCCAGTTAACCGACGTTAGGGACATTCATAGCGCCGTGCCTGACACAGACCACGCACGCACCATCATGTTAGCTGTCAACTGTTACCAGGTGTACGGTTTTGGAGATAATCGTGGCTGAGTCCATAGTCCGCATGGGGCTGGAGAGGGAGGTTACCATCAGGCCTGTTTTCTCTTTTTTTTTCCTTACAGATTTATTGTATTGGTTTAGAGAGAAGGGGGAGGGCCCAGAGCCATCTCCATAGTTGTACGTCATCCGTTTTCAACATGGTTTCGTTCCACACAGGTGGGCGGGGGCTGCGCAGGGCGGGAGCCGGGCCGGGGGCCTCCCAGTGTGATGCTTTGTTCTGCAACTTCAAGCACGGGGAAAGACACACATTAATTTACTTCTCTCAACCCGATTAAATCTGACTCCAGGGAAACAGGACCTCGTCAGCCTTTCCCCTCCCCCTGCTCACATTGTACGTGGTACAAGACACTAAGAGTAGCCTCCTGTCCCCGGTGCAGAGTAGCTGCCACGGAAATGCTAAGTACCCAAGAACTCAGGTCCCTTTGGAAGCCGAAGGCCCCACCGCTCCCGGCTGGACCCCCAGGGGCTTCACGTGAAACACGCCTCTTAGAATGTAGGCCTCACGTCCGAGGTCACCGTACTGTCCCCTGTGGATCCACGCCGTCGACACAGGGTGGGGTCTCTCCCAGGACAGAGGTGACCCCCTTCCTTCGCCTGGGGGTGCTACAGCCCTTCTGCACCCCCACCCCTTGACAGTTCAGCTCTTTTCAACGCAAAGCTCCTGCCTTCTGTGCGGGAGGCCAGGGAAGCCCCCGACCATCAGCTCTCACAGTCCTGTGGCCCCTGGGAAGGGCCACGGGAAACCCGCTCTGCTTCCTTCTGGATCTTCTCCCGCAATGAAAGCAACACGCAGAAGTGACAGTTTCCTTTCTCTTTAGTGAGACTCTTCAAACAGTATCCCACCGGAGCTGAAAACGGAAACACCGGAGCGTTCTCATCACCACCTCACGTTGGGGCTGCCCAAGGGGCAGAGAGCCTCTGATTCTTTCTGCCTCTGCAAGCGACCATCTGGGTTCTTGTGGGGTGGCCGGGGCCGGGCTGCTTCCTGGGCCGCAGACGCGTGCAGCACTCTGACTGGCGAAACTCCTCAGCCAGCAACTCCCGAGAACCACACGGGTGAAACAGCGCGGTATTTCCTGCGTCCTTTCATTAACCTCCAGATAATTTAAGTCTTTTATGATTCTTGATTTTTAGACAGAGACAGAGAGAAGGGGGAGGGCCAGAGCTGTCTCCATAGTTGCCCGTCGTCGGTTTTCCACTTGCAGGTGGGCGGGGGGCGGGTGCCCCCTGCCCAGATCATTTAAGTTTGACTTGTATCTCATTCATCAAGGTTTACTATGGCCTGTTTCTCTTTAGGACAAGTCTTCCAATGAGGGGTTTCTTCCCTACACGTTTATTCCTTCTCTCTGCGTGGGCCCAGCATGGGCTGAAGGGGTGAAGAGATTCTGTGCTGGGCACTAGCCTGGGCCGTGTGGGGGGAAATCGTGAGAATAAAACACACCGAGGCCCTCCCGGGGCTTGTGTGGACGTAGCCAGACCCCGTTTTAAGTGCTTCATGTACATCTGTGCACTGAGTCCTCATAACAGCCCTGGCAGGTAGGCAGCAGTAGTACCTGGACTTCGCAGGTAAGACAAGCGAGGCACAGAGAGGCTAAGAAGGTTGCCCAAGGTTGCACAGCGGAGTAGGTGCCTGAGGAGAGGCGGAAGGGGCCACCTGGCGCGTGCCCTCATCCCGATGGTGGGTGCTGAGAAGGGACTGAACAGGGCAGGAGGCCCTGAGAGGCCTCTTCCCTGTGCTGCCGGCAAGGTCATCCAGGGAAGCTGTTTGACCCAGAGGACCCTGGAGAGTGGGGTTGGGAGTGTGGAGCCGCCAGGGGCACAGGGCCTGGCACAGCCGCCAGGAAGGGCGCGGGGTCGCCCCCGGGACAGGGAGGGACAGGTGGCCATCACAGAGCAGATGCTTAGCAGCCCCAGGGACGCCATCAGCTGCCATCAGCGGTGCTGCGAGGCGCGGGGCTGGCATCTCTAACGACCCGGCTCCCGGTGACAAGCAGATGAGAGAGGGCCTGGCGTCTGGGGGACCCCTAGAGGGGTGACGGAGCTGGGGGTGCCCGGCAATGGGGACCCCGAGAGGGCTGATGGAGCTGGGGGTGCAGGGCGATGGAGACCCCGAGAGGGGTGACGGAGCTGGGGGTGCCTGGCGGCAAAGGCTACGGCTGGGCCCGGGGGCGACCCGGAGGCGGCCGGGCACCAGGGACCCTGTGGCTGCACAGACCTGCCGGGAGGCACGTGGGTGCCAGGTTCCTGGGGGGCCCGGGAAATGCCGGAGCTGGGGGAGCCCACGCGTCCCCCCTCAGGCGGGAGCTGGGTGGTGGGGGGCGGCCCGGCGAGCCGGGGTCGCGGGCGGAGACAGTGCGTCTGCACGGGGCTCCGGGAGGCGTGTGTCCGGGACACCAGCCCCACGCGCGGCCATCCGCACAGGACCCGCGCTCGAGATGGGCAGGCTAGCGGGGCGGCCGGAGACCCCGCCGCCCGTCCCCTCCTCCCGCCCGGGCCCGCGGCGGGCGGGGCGCTCATTGTTGTCGGGCTCGGGGGACCCGGGGCGCGCGCTCCGTGTGCGCGGGGGGCGGGGCTCTGCTGAGGGCGTGGTGCCGGGGACAGGGGGCGGGGCTTTGCTAGGGGCGTGGCAGGATGCAGGCTAGGGGCGCAGGGGCGGGGCTTGTATGGGGGCGGGGCTTGCGCTGCGGGCGTGGCGCAGGCTGGGCCCGGGGGCGGGGCTTGCTAGGGGCGTGCTGCAGGCTGGGGGCGGGGCTTGAGCTGGGGGCGGAGCAGGAGGTGCAGGCTGACGGGGCGTGGGCGGGGCCTGCGTGGGGTGGGGCGAGGAGGGCTCCGCGGGCGGCGGGCCGGGCGCGGCGGGCGAGGGGCGGGCCGGCGGCGGGGCACCCTGGCGCGAGGCCGGGCTCGGCGGGAGCGGCGCGGGCGGGCGATGGGCTGACGGGGCCGGCGGGGCGGCCGCGGAGACGGAGGTGGGACGGGGGCGCCGGGCGCGGATGCCGCCGGCGAGGCCACGGGCCTGCGGTGCCGGGGCGAGCGGGTCGCCGGTTCCGGCGCATCGGCCGCTGCAGACGTGAAGTTCCTCGGCTCCCAGGGACGCGCGACCCATAAAAGGTACCGTGTCTTTGTTCCCCCGGCCGCGGCGGCCCCTCCGCGCCCCCTTCCCCGCACCGGGCCGGTGACAGGGGCCCGACGCCCCTCGGCGGCCGGTGCGGCGCGTCCGGGGTCGCGGATGTGACATTGTTTCCGCTCGGACCCCACGTGCGGCCCGCCCTGCGCTGCCCCTGCGGCCGCCGCTCCTGCCCCTGCCGCCCCGAACCGCCCGGGGAGGCGCAGGGGACGTCAATGCAGGCCGGCCGCTGCATCGTTCCTCCCGGATGCAGCCGGCCTGGCCCGAGGCCCTGGGGGACATCGCTGCAGGCCGGCCCGCTGCATTGTTCCTCCCGGGTGCAGCCGGCCTGGCCCGGGGCCTGGGGATGTCAATGCAGGCCGGCCGCTGCACCGTTCCTCCCGGGTACAGCCGGCCTGGCCCGGGGCCGGGGGACATCGCTGCAGGCCGGCCCGCTGCATCGTTCATCTTGGGGTGCAGCCGGCCTGGCCCGGGGCTGGGGGGCGGGTGGCCGACCTGGGCATCTCTCCACGTTCCCAAAGGCTGCGTCCAGTTGGATGCAGAGAGAAAGGGGTGCGGGGCATCCTCCCTGTGCTCACCGAGTCGTTTCCCAACGACCCCAGGGAGGGCAGCTGCCCAGCCAGACGCTTGGTGCACTTGCATTTGGAAACGATTCGCCCGCCCTGGCCTTTGAGAGTTGCAGGGCTGCTGGGGTGGAATCAGGAACTCAGGGCACCTGTCTCCCACCCTTGCCCCTGCCCCCCATGCATGGGGCCTCTGCCCCCTGTGACTGGGACGTGACTGGGACATCCCACAGACACTCCTTTAACTTTGGATCCTGGCGGCTTCTGCTGGAAAGAAGGGGACCCCCCCCAACACAGACACATCCTGAGTCTGAGCTGGTCGGGGGGCTGGGGCGGGCACCCTGCCCAGCTACGGGGTCTTTGGACACCTGGCCTGGCCGGACTTGACCTGCATTTACCTGACAGTTGAACTCATCAGTTCCTCCCCGCTCCTCATCCGTAAGATTCCAACTTTCCAAAGCATGACTGTGACTTGTGGGAAAGCCCCAGGGGGCCAGGGCCCGGACTGGTGACCTCACCCAGGGAAGCCACCCCAGACCCCAGGAAAGCACCCTCAGAGTTGGGCACTGAAGTCTGCCACCGACACTGAGGGGGCTGAGCCATCCTTACAATGTGCGACCCGGTGGGGTTTGGCCGGAGGCCGTGGGAGGACACACTTGGGTGCTGTGCTTCCGGTCTTTGCATTGCTGCAATTTCGTGCATAGCTTCCGGCCCCATGTTCTGGGAGTCAGGCCTGGACGGGGCCAGGAGCAAAGGCCTTGCTCTCAGCAGAGGTCTGCTCTGGACCCTCCAAGTGTCACTTGTCCCTTGCAGGCTGGTGTGTTGGGGATGAGCCGGGTCTGTTGGCTGAGGGATCCGTTCCAGTGCAAACAAAGGCAGGAGAGGAAGGAGGGTCCTGAGCCAGGTCGTCAGAGTCCATGGGGTTCTGGGGAGTCAAATAGCTACAGTTCATGTAATCAGCTGCAATACGCAGTCATGCTTTGCAATCAATGCTGTGTGTGACGGATACAATGTTGCCCCAGACAACTTGGAATGAAGTAATGGCTGATGAGCACAGTTGTGTGGGTAGAAAGTAGCCTTTTAGAAGAAAAAAATTAACATTGTATCAAAGAGGAACCGTGTCAGGACAAATGAGGATCAGAAAACTCTCCCCATCCTCTTTTGTTCTGACCAAGTGTGATTTCCCCCTGCTACCGCTCTATTCTTTTGGGTGCTTGGAACTCATTTTATTAATAAGACTCATTATTTTTGGGCGTGGGGCCTCGCTGTAATCGGTCAACATTGTTACCACATCCCCTGATAGGCTGGCAGGTGGCTGGTGCCATTAGTGTGATCTTGTTATTGGGGAAACTGAGGCCCCCAGAGGTTCGTGAGCCTCAGATGTCATAATCTATGGGACCTGTTTCCCAAGTGCATGTGTCCTGAGCTCCATTTTATCGGCAGAGCTCAGTGACAGTCCGAGGTCAAAGGCAACATCAAGTATGAGTCGGGCTGGGGTTTGGAGCTTGGAGAAAGTTCTGTGGGACAGTGGAGACCCCAGAGTCATAAAGGAAAAGGACTCTGGAGTCAGCCCTGATGGACAGGTGGAAAAACTGCAGCGGCTTCAAATGCAAAAGGCGGTGATGAGAGCGGAAGACCCGGGAAATATTGCACAGAAGGGACCTGTGGGGTGACCGTAGTCTTTCCATCAGTGTGGGATGGAGGGAAGATCATGACTTTACTCCAGAAATAGGGCACTTTGTGGTCACATTGCTGATGCTGGTGTGTATGTGCACGTGTGTAAAATACTTACGGTTCTAGTCACTTGCCACACAAGTATTCGTTACAAGAGCCTCATGGAGTCTGACAAACCGAGTGAACGGAAAGATGATGGGGCACTTTCACATGTAAAGCTTTCCTCTGAGATACTTTGCACATGGGTTGAGCACTTGCCTTGACATTGCGAGGTCTGGGGTCTGATTCCTGGCCTGGCCAGTGCAAACCCACATGCTGAAGCGCAGCACAGCTGGTAACCACTGGGATGGCAGCGAAGGTTCTAGCCTCTCATGCGGTTCAGTCCCCGCCCTGTGTGGCCCCACATCCACCTGTGTGGAATGAAACCGTGTCACAACTAATGACGTGCAACTATGGAGACGGCTCTGGGCCCTCCCTCTTCTCTCTCTCTCTCGCTCACCTTCTCTCTAACAATAAAATAAATTTTTTTAAAGGAACACTAAGTTTCTGGAGAATTTCCATTTAAATATGCCAACATGAGAACTAGACCTCCTAATACTTCAGTAGCTGATGAAGTTACTTTAAACCACTCTCTACTAGCAGGGTGTGTTAAGTCTGGGTTCAGCAATGACGTTCGTTCATAACATTTATTTTGGTGGCTGTCACCTGGTGTGTCAGTAAAATTTGGGGCAGAAATGCTCTATTTAGGTGTTTCATTGTGGAAAATTCCAGCATCTCCAACAGAATTGATTCCTGAGACTTCACAGGAAGAGAAGCTGTGGGATAAAGCGCTTCCGATGATTATTCGGCCTAAGTTGTAAAAACTTTATTCGTCTTGAGCTAAAGAAGGAGGGAAAGAGGAGGTTCCGGGCTCAGGGTCAGTGGTGGCTGCCGGCCCCCATTTCCCTGCTGACGCCCCAGGACCCCGGCACCCTCTCTCGCCACCCTGGCTCGGTTGCTCTCTGAGGGGAAGATACTGGAAGTTTCCTCAAAGGCAGGACTGGAGGTGAGAACAGGAGAAGTAACATCCGTCCGCTGCACAGGATACATAAAAACGTGAACCTACCTTCCCATAAGCAAAGCCACAGGCCGAGAGAACCTAGCGAAAGTGGCCACTGAGAAGGCTCTTGGGGACAGACCCTGTGCCGTGTGTTCCAGCCCTAACCCAGATGAGGTGCCTTGGTCATGGTCTCCATTTTAGTGGAAACGGGGCCATTTTCTCTCAGGAGCTGGTCCCCCGGCTCCGGGAGCCCTGGGCTCCAGGGTCAGTCACCCCGTGCACAAGGCCTGCGGCTTTCTCTGTTCTCTCTGCAAGAAGTTTCCCGAATCAGCATAAATCCGGCTCATGAAAATTCTCTCTGCAGCAGTTTCATGTGGGTTCCTTGCCTCCGTCAGCTGCCACCCTTCCTGTGGGTCAGCATGTCTTTCTCTTCTGAGGAATAATTTAGACACACCCTTCCATTTGGGGCAGCCCGTCTGCACACTGGTCAGCAGTGGCATTATCCTAAAAATATCTGTCCTTCCACCGTTCTCTGAGGATGAGCAGAGCTTTCTCTGCTCTGTGTAGCAGATTGTATTTGTGCTGCTTTTGGGTGCTCATGAGTGTGTGTTCAGCTCTTGATTGTGTCCGTGGATATGAGGTATTTCCCCCACCCCCGAAGAGAAAGGCTTTTCTCTTTGAGGATGGAAAGCGCTGCCAAGAATAAAGGCCACGCTTGTTGAAAGATCGTGAGGGCCCTGGCTCAGTGCTTCAGCTGCATTACATCCAAACAGCCAAGACGCAGGGAGCGGGCTGTCCGTGCGGGCTGACGGCATGCCCTCTGCAGCGTTCACGCAGACGTGTCACGTGGAGGGTACAGGAGCCAGGTTGGGGAGCCAGGTCTCTGTCTGCGGTGGTGTCTCATGTTTTATTTTAAAGTTGGAGGCCCGATGACCCTGTAGTGCACCTCAAGGAGGAACCGGCTGCCCATGGTCAGGAACCTCTGTCCACGCACCCCCTTCTCCCGGCACCTTATCGCTCCTCTTGTATTAACAGCTGTTTGCCAGCCCAGGGTCCCTGTGCGCTTTCTGTCCCCTTAATGCTCCCCACACAACATTGAACCCTTTGCTCGTCATGGGTGCTCCGCAGATCTTATTGGGATAAAGAAAGCACTGAGTGAATCGCTCCTACCACATTGCAACACTGATACATTCAGGCATCTAGAACACTGATACATTCAGGCATCTGCAACATTGATACATTCAGGCATCTGGAACATTGATACATTCAGGCATCTGCAACACTGATACATTCAGGCATCTGCAGCATCAGTATATTCAGGCATCTGAAATACTGATACATTTAAGCATCTGGAACATTGATACATTCAGGCATCTGCAACACTGATATATTCAGGCATCTTTAGGAACCTGGAAATACCAGTGGTCTTAAGTGCAGTGTGAGGGAAGCTGGGATGGCTCAGTGGGTAAAGCGCTCGCTTTGCAACCCCGGAGACCGAAGATCGAATCCCGGTCCTGGCCCATGCAGTTCAGTTCTTTCCGGGGCCCATGTGGAGACTCCTGGCCCAGTTCCTGCCCTGCACAGCCCTGTGCCCACCTGTGGAGTGAAACTATATGGAAAACTAATTCTGTCAACTATGGAGACTGCCCTGGGCCCTCCCCCTTCTCTCTGTCTCTCTCTCTGTCAAAAAAAAAACAAACACAATAAAAATCTTTAAAGGGCAGTGTGACCTGTCAGGTCCCGGTGTCTGACGGTTTCCTAGCCCGTGCTGTGTGGTGGCCCCCTTTTCATAGTTAGCAACACCTTGCCAGCCTCAAGGCCAGAAGCCTCCACATTCAGGCAAAATACGACACCTTGGAACAATCATTTCCTCTTCCAGGGAGCCCAAGGCTGTCCCCCCGGTGTGAGGCAGGAACTCCACAGTGTCCATCGGAGTCAGCCCGCTCTCCTGGGGCTCTGACCTTTCTTCATCCCTGCTGGGTGGGGAATCCATGAAAAGAATGAGTCAGACAATGCATGACATCCCACAGGAGTGACCATGGCAGGGTTGCCAGGCTGTGCTGCCCGCAACCACACAGGGCACAGTTACACGCTCACCACGTGCCTGTGAGGAGCCGACAGTGCGGGGACCCCGGGAGCTGGGTGGGGGGGCCCTACACCCCGTTCTCCGCTCCCTTCGACCCCCCGCCAAGTTCACTTCAGACGGCTCCTTCTCTTGCTCAGAGCAGAGACGAGGGGGGTGTGGTGAGGATAGGAACCGGCTTGGTGGGCAATGGCGGACCCTGTTCTGCGTTCTGTCTCCTTTCATCGGGATGGGGGAGTGTTTCGTAACCGAGTCACAGAGTGACCGTAGCACAGAAGTGGGGGTGCAGTCACCTCAGACATGCGCGCAGCGTGCAGATTGCTTCAGGGACGAGATGGGGCCAGGTAGGGCAGGCGCTCTGGAGAGATGGGGGCTGGGCAGTAGAAGGCACATCCACAGATGGTTTGGGGGTGATGAGATGCTCACAGACACTTGGGGCTGAGACCAGACAAGGGTGTGTGGGGTGGGATAAAAAAATACGCTGAATGTTTCAATAAAGAGACGTTATTACAGTAAAAGACCCATTGCCTTTCATCCCTCTCACTCCAAACACACTTAGCCCACCATTCTCGCCACTTTCGGAAGCAGGGCTGGACGTCCTCTCTCGTGAGCGTCTTTAGTTGCACCATTGTGGCTGCCTCCGTGTCCTGAATCGATTCAAAACGCTCGCTGGTCACGGTCACGTTGACTTTGGGGAAGGGCCGGAAGTCTCATGGTGCCAGATCCAGCAAATCAGGTGGATGAGGACGCTCTGCGATGTAACTGCTGTAGCAGGAGCGATGTGCGACCCGAAGCACTGAGGTCAAGAAATACGGTGAGGGGAAGCCGGGATGGCTCAGTGAGTTGGGCGCTCACTTTGCAGCCCCGGGGACCGAGGATTGAATCCCGGCCCCAGCCCGTGAGGACCCATATGCTGAACTGGGGAGTGCCCCCAGTTCAGTTCTCACTGGGGTGAGACCCCAGCTCAGTTCCTGCCCTGTGCAGCCCTGCGCCCACCTGTGGAATGAAACTATGTGGAAAAACCAATGATGTGCAACTATGGAGACTGTTCTGGGCCCTCCCCCTTCTCTCTGTCTCTGTCTCTATCTCTCTCTGTCAAAAACAAAATAAATCTTAAAAAAAAAATACGGTGAATGTGAATGTTTGAAATGAAAAATTCTGTCGCAGTGCAAGGCTCATGGTTCAAAGTGAGGGGGACATGTTCTCAGGGGGATTTATGGCAATGCGTCTCTTACTGTAACACATATTTTTTTAAAGATTTATTTTATTGTTTTTGACAGAGACAGAGAGAAGGGGGAGGGCCCAGAGCCGTCTCCATAGTTGTACGTCATCAGTTATCGACATGGTTTCGTTCCACACAGGTGGGCGGGGGCCGCGCAGGGTGGGAACTGGGCTGGGGGCCTCCCGCATGGGAAGCTCACCCCAGTTCAGCATATGGGTCCCACAGGCTGGGGCCAGGGTTCGATCCTGAGTCCCCAGGGCTGCAAAGCAAGCACTCAACCCATTGAGCCATCCTGGCTTCCCCTCCCGGTTTCTTCTTATACTCACATAGGGTCCGGCAGATGCAGCACCCCTTTGTTTAGTTGCTGCTAAACTTTAACAAGGTCATTGCGTCTGCTGGACCCTGTGTTTCACCCAAGTACGTACTTAACGCAGCGAGTTCACAGCAGAACAAGCCTGGGGTCTGCGCGTGTGGGTGCTGGTGGGGTTTGGTTTTGTTTCATCTCCATTGTGGCCACCACCTGACAAGCAACCCAGAAATACCGGGAGGGAAGAGGGTTCCTGGGTGACCTGACAAACCAGCACCCATGTGCAGAGTATTTATCAGAGATGTGCACACCGTGGTCCGTCCTCTGGAGACAAACTTCACAGGTCGCAGGATCAGAGCCTTAAAGGAATGTAAAACCAGGGGACGTATTTATAGAACCTACGGCCACGTCTAGGACAAGCGTGCACTTAGTGGAACCTCAGGGACAGCTCGCGGCCACCACTCGCCTCAGCCGGATGCAGTCTGTCATCTCAGGGAGGAATGACAGGCTGACCTTCGGCAGCGGCCCCTTCTTGCTTTCTTGTGGGAAATACGGTTTCGGTCGCCCACCCTGGTGTGGTCTGTGCTCCTCGGGTTGCAGCTTAGGACAGAGGTTTTGTGCTATTTAGATACAGAGGATGTACAGCTTCCAACTTGGAAAGATATCCAAGTACTCGGAGACTCAACCCCCAAACCGCAGAGCGAGATTCTTTTCTCTCTCTTTTTTAAGATTTTTATGTTATTTTTTGAGGGCCCAGAGAGTAGGCTCCATAGTTGCACATCATTAACTGTGACACAGTTTCATTCCACACAGGTGGACATGGGCCGTGCGGGGCGGGAACTGAACCGGGGGCCTCCCGCATGGGACGTGAGAAGCTTCACCGCCATCCCGGTGGGTACCGGTTGCACTGCAGTTCAGCGTATGGGGTTTGCACGGGCCAGGGCTGGGATTCAATCCCAGACCTCGCAACGGCCAGGCAAGCGCTGAACCGCTGAGCTGTCCCAGCCTCCCCTCTTCTTGCCGGGAGAGCTGATCACACTGCTAGGGAATTTGGCAAAACCCGCAGGGACGTCCCACATGGTGCGTTTTACACGGCGACTTTGGGTCGCGTGTTGGGAGGAGAAAACGTGGCTCTGGGCAGGGTTGCTTGTCCGCGTGAGGTCGCTGGTCACAGCAGCCATAATGTGGATGAGCAGGAGGCAGGACCCCCCCGGCATCAGGCCTCCCTCTGGGCCAATCCTCGCAGCCCTGGCGCCGGGCAGGCGGGCCTTGGTTAGGCCGTTCATCCATCTTCCATCCGTGCCTGAGAGCAGCCTGGGGAGCAGGCGATGTCCTGAGCCCACCCCCGATCACCGCTGTTCCCCGTGTGGTTTTGGGGTCACTCCTGCCCCCCTTCCTCCTGTGGCTGCAAGCTCACTGTCCCGTGACAGCTGACTCAGCCCGGCTGCTCACCCTTCCCCTTTGCCGTCTGGCCTCTCATAGCCCATTCCGCCAACACCTGCTCACGCTTCCTCCCCAGACGTTCTGGGGGTGCGGTGCCCCCTCTTTCCTGCCCGGCTGTTACAACATCATCCCAGCTCATCCCTTCGCCACCTCCCTCCTCCTTCTCTCCCTCACACATGCGCCCCGGCCCTCCTCCCTGTGGACCACATCCTTAACGTGGGACGAAAGGCCCCTCACAACCCAACAGACGGCTCCTCGTTCCTCACACTTCTCTCACGTGAGCCTCCCATACCGTCTCTTCCATTCGGCCGCTGTCACAGAACACCGCACACGGGGGGCAGGGCTCATAGACAGCACTTCTCACCGTGTGGAGGGTGGATGGCCAAGGTCAAGGTGCCGGCAGCTGCGGTGTCCGGTGAGACCCCTTCCTGCTGTGTGAGTAGCCACCTTCTCGCTCTGGGCTCAGGGGCTGAAGGGACGAGCGAGCTCTGTGGGGGCCCCTTGTAGGAGGACACGCAGGGCCGGACTGCTCCCCCAGCCCCTTCCTGACACCATCACCTGGGCTGTTAGCGTTCAACATGTGGGCTATGAGGGGGACACAGACACTCAGTGTACTGTGTGTA
This sequence comes from Craseonycteris thonglongyai, assembly GCA_004027555.1. Taxonomy (NCBI): domain Eukaryota; kingdom Metazoa; phylum Chordata; class Mammalia; order Chiroptera; family Craseonycteridae; genus Craseonycteris; species Craseonycteris thonglongyai. The sequence continues at coordinate 25,739 of PVKE010000344.1, forward strand.
CATGCACATGCACACACACATGGGCACACAAATGAGCATGCATGCACGTGAACGCCTGCACATGCATGCATACACGTGTGCGCGCACATGCACACACATGCTCATGCATGCACATGCCCCCTGCATATGCGTACGTGTGCATGCACACACGCACATGTACACAAGTGTGCATGCACACAAGCACACACACATGGGCACACAAATGAGCATGCACGCATGCGAACTGCACATGCACACGTACACAATCACGTGCACACGTACACAATCATGTGCACCCGCACACTCATACTCATGCATGCACACACGTACATGTGCATGCATGCATACGTGTGTGCTCATGCTTGTGCAAACACATACACATGCTGGCACATGCACGTGTGCGCACACATGCACGCACACACACCCTTGCCTTTCTCCAAGCCCGTAGCACCTTTCCTGCTTTTTCAGACTTCAGCCTCTTGCGAATGCTCAGCCTCTGACTGACAGCCCCCTGCACCCATCCCATCTTTGGGGGGCACCCCTGCTCGCTCCCCACCCCCCTCCAGTGTGGCCCCCTACACACAGAGCGAGCCTTCCTGCTGTGGCTCCCAAAGCGGCCCCTCCGCGTGCCCATCCCAGTGTGATGGGCACTGGAGTGGCCATGCCCACGTGTCCCCCTCACAGCTTTCTGAGAGACGGGCCGTGTCTCACTGACCTTTGATCACAGCACCTAACAGGCGGGCTCGGTGCTCAAACGCAGACGTGAGTCAGACTGCAGAGTCCTCTCTGCATATTTCTGCGTCACAGAGTCGAGAACGTGCGCTCGGGGAGCTTTTATTCTAAGGAAGAGGCAGGCAGGGCACCTACGCTGTGAGGAAAAGTGAAGCCCAGGACAGGAAGGAGGGCCGGGCTCTGCGTTGAGTCTGGGAGTTGAGCAGATGTCACAGGGAGGTGATGTCGGAGCAGAGCCCCAAGGGGTGGGAGGTGGCGAGCTGTGTGCAGCTGGAGAGGCACATGCCAGGCAGGCAAAGAGCTTGCCAAGGCCAGGGGCAGAAGAGAGCCCCACAGGGCTCAGCGAGCACGAGAGCGTGGAAGGGCAGGTGGAGGCAGGGAGGCTCCGAGGTGGGAGTCGGGGGGCCTGGAGGACTGTAGGAGGGCATGCACTTGGGGTGCATCCTGATGGCATGTGGGCGGCACAGGGACAGAGAGGGTGCTGTGTGGGGTGAGGCCGCAGGTAGCAGGGACACCATTGGGGTGGCTGCCGTGAGCACCCAGAAAGCGCTGAGGACAGTGCGGAGGGTGCTCAGGGGCTCAGTGTCCTAAGAACCCAGATGGGGGAAGCCAGGAGGGCTCAGAGGGTTAAGCGCTCACTTTGCAGCCCCGGGGACAGAGGATCAAATCCCGGCCCCGGCCCGTATGAACCCATGTGCTGAACTGGGGTGAGCTTCCCATGTAGGAGTCCCCCAGCCTGGTTCCCGCCCTGCACGGCCCCTGCCCACCTGTGTGGAACAAAACCATGTCAAGAACTGATGACATACAACTATGGAGACGGCTCTGGGTCCTCCCCCTTCTCTCTCTCTCTCTGTCCAAAATAGTACAAAATAAATAAGTTTTTACAGCTCCACGCTGGACACAGTGAAGCATACACCGTGTAATCACTGTCCCTGGCCTCGTATGTCTGCTCTGATTGAGAATTCTGGGTTTCCCGGTGCAGCGATCTAATCGCAGGTGTATTTCCAGGTCCTCTCTGAAGCACAGGCTGAAAATACACTCAAGGTTGGTCTACCTCTGGTAGAGGACTGGAAACACAACACTTGTAAGGCCGGGACCTGCTTTGGTTCAGTTGGGGCAGCGAAGGGCTCAGGGCCCTGCTGTGTGTCATCGCCCAGCCTCAGGCAAAGACACCTCCCTGGTCCCTCCTTCCGCCCACACTGCCCAGCGCAGGGCTCAGCGGCACCCTTTTCACTACATGGAGTCAACACGGTGATGACCTGCTGCAGGGAGCTTGGAGACATTGTGTCCAATTAGAATGTTTGATCTGACAGACAGATACAATGTAACACCCTTAGTGCGCTGACAAACAGATACAGTGTAACACCCTTAGTGCGCTGACTAACAGGTACAGTGTAACACCCTTAGTGCGCTAACAGATACAGTGTAACACCCTTAGTGTGCTGACGAACAGATACTGTGTAACACCCTTAGTGCGCTGATGAACAGATACAGTGTAACACCCTTAGTGTGGCTGACAGATACAGTGTAACACCCTCAGTGCGCTGACGAACAGATACAGTGTAACACCCTCAGTGCGCTGATGAACAGATACAGTGTAACACCCTTAGTGTGGCTGACAGATACAGTGTAACACCCTCAGTGCGCTAACAGATGCAGTGTAACACCCTCAGTGCGCTAACAGATGCAGTGTAACACCCTCAGTGCGCTGACGAACAGATGCAGTGTAACACCCTCAGTGCGCTGACGAACAGATGCAGTGTAACACCCTCAGTGCGCTGACGAACAGATGCAGTGTAACACCCTTAGTGCGCTGACGAACAGATGCAGTGTAACACCCTTAGTGCGCTGACGAACAGATACAGTGTAACACCCTTAGTGCGGCTGACAGATACAGTGTAACACCCTTAGTGTGCTGACGAACAGATGCAATGGAACATTCTTATTGCTATAATGCTCACCAATCACAGGCACCCTGCATATTCTTAGAGCTCTGTGTGCATTGGCCATTGTGCTTGGAGGCACTGTGTGGCTTCCGGTGACAGCATGTCTCCCCCTGAGAATGGGGTGACATGCAGGGTCCCCTCCTGTGGTTCCAGGACCCTCTGCCTCCATTTCCTCTCTGCTCTGGGCCTCTCCCCACCCCCATGTTTAAATGCTTTGAGGGAACAGATACCTCAGCCCTGGAGACGCATTGTGGATGGACATGGGGCTGGGAGAGCAGGTCCCCAGCGGGCGTCTGGGTGGGTTCGTGGGCACCCAGCCAGTGCAGACGCCTCAGACAAGATGCGTGGTGGGCGGGGGCTCCTAGCGCCCTCCGGCCAGGGGAAGGGGCTCTGCCGCGTCCTTTCCTAAGACCTGGGCAGGTCAGCACGCAGACAGCAGGCTCCTGCGTGCACAGCGAAGGTGCAGCGCGCCCTGAGGTGCACACCGCAGGCCGCCACTCCTCGCACATTATTGGGGTGCCGGCTGGGGGATGGGTGCGGGCTGGCCAGGGGACTGGTACTCCTGGGATCTGCTCTGCTGTGTGATGTCACCGAGAAACATGGTCCGATTTAAGCCTGAGTCTCCGGGGCTCAGCCGCTTCTGTCCAAAGTGGGAGGACTTGGCACATGGGCGCCGGAGGCAGGTGTGTGGGGCATGCGTGGCCGCTGAGTGTCCCCTGCAGGAGACCTGGGGGGGCGCCCCACTCCCCCAGTGGCTGCTCCCCCACTAGGTTCCCAAAGTCGCCAGAGATGTAGGGGTGGAACTCCGGTAGCTCGCAGAGGGTCTAGGACACTCTGCCCTCCCCTTCCCCAGGCACACGTGCCGGGGGTGACGGAGCGCGTGAGGACAGAGATGCGCAGGGAGCTGCTCACGGGATGCCCCGACCCCCGGATGGCCCAGCAGCGACAGTTCCATTCGCAGGACACGAGGTCGTGTAGGGGGTGTGAACTGCAGAGAATGTGCCTGAGTTCCTGGGCCCGGGTGGGGTCAGGGCATGTTTCTACAGAACCAGCAAATGAAATTGGACCCCGCTGAACGCGAATCACATCGCACCTGTATTCCTTTTTTTTTTTTTTAATTAAATGTAGTGGGGTGACATGGGTGGGTAACAATTGCACAGGTTCCAGGTGCACAATTCTACATCACATCATCTGTGTTGCATTGTGTGCTCACCACCCAGTCAGCTCTTTCCACCACCGTATATTTGATGCCCCCTCCCCGACCCTGCTCTCAACTGCCCTGAATGCCAATGCCGTCAAAGGACATGTGTTACCTCAATTTATCGTTATGAGTTCGTGTAAAATTATTGACAGACTGCCTGTTATTCTGCGTCCGTCCTTATCAGAGGGCTGTCGGGACAGTATCCAGCCACCTCATCTGAAAAATAGAGGCGCTGACGGCTGCACTGTCTTCCCAGACACGCCCTGTCTGTTATTTGAATGGCAAGAAAAATGTGAGGACCTATTGCTTCCACAGTGGTAACTAGTGTCGTCTCGTCCCATCTAGAGCAGCAGCACAGGCACCCACGCTTTACAATTTTAATTCAAAAACCACGGATGGGGTGAGCTGGGATGGCTCAGTGGGTTAAGTGCTCACTTTGTAGCCCTGGGGACCGAAGATCGAATCCCGGCCCCGGCCCGTGTGGACCCATATGCTGAACTGGGGAGTGCCCCCAGTTCAGTTCTCACCGGGGCAAGACCCTGGCCCAGTTCCTGACCTGTGCAGCCCCGTGCCCACCTGTGGAATGAAACTATGTGGAAAAACCAATGATGTGCAACTATGGAGACTGCTCTGGGCCCTCCCCCTTCTCTCTGTCGGTGTATCTCTCTTTCTCTCTCACTGTCTCTCTCTCCTCTGTCAAAAACAAATAAAAATAAATCTTTAAAACAAAAAAAAACACGGATGGAATTGGACATTGGAGCCAAATAGGCAAACAACGTGCCCAAGAAAGGGGCTTTGTTACCAACCACGTGACCACGCAACCAGCAGCCCGCACGTAACCGGGCCGCGCAGCCTCGCATGGGAAACAGTGCAGAGGAAGTCGGTAGGGGAAACAGTAGCAGATGTGCGCCGTCTGCAGGGAGTTTTTTTTTTAAGCCTGCTGCAGCCAAACGGATGCCGTGATTATGTTTCCATGAGACGCCATGCAACATTGTAACGAGAGCGCCATCGGTAAACGCACGAGCTGCTGGAATGAGTGCATGTTCTGGGGCTTCTTATATGCTGGCATGCCCCAAAGCATGCAGCTCACTCCTGGGGGTGGCTGCCCCCCGGTCCCAGGGTTCCGTGATGCAGCCCCTGCCCCAGCCCAGGGCCTGAAGACCACCCATCCCGTTTTAAGCCAAGACGCACGTTCGCAAACTCTCGCTTCTGTTGCATGCGGATGCATCTCCTGGAACTTCCACCCGCCCCTCCCGTGTCTGCCCAGCGCCCGGTTGGCTCCCTCTGGTCACGTGATCAGATTGCGTCATCCAATCAGCATTGAATCATCCAGTGCGCCAGCCCCCACGCCCGGGCCTGTGCAACGTGGTTCCGTGGGCAGCTGGGGTCATCACGCACGGCGTCAGCCGCTCCGCGCACGCGCGTGGACGTGGCCAGTGGGCTGTAAGCTCAGGGTTAGGGCACCGTGAGCGGAGGGGGCGCATGCGCGCGCGCGTCTTTACCCTGCTGATCTCGTTGGCATCGCTCCAGTTCTTTTTCCTTCCTAATGTCGTGCATGAAATAGGGCGCCCAGGACAGAACGCGGCTTTCCAGAAATGGTTCTGCCACAGGTGGGCGTAGGAGGCCCCCTCCCCGCCCTAGTCAGGACCCTGCGCGCGCAGCCTGGGAGCTACCTACGGGCCATGTGCGCGCCTCCTGTGCCCAGCCTGGCCCCGAGCCCGCTCTCCAGCCCCCCACCCCCCCATGCCTGCATCAGGTCAGGGTCACAGTCGCTTGAAAACGGGGTTCGGGGGCCACTAACCGCCTCACCCGTGGCCTCGCCATCCTGAGACCCTCCGATGTGCAGCTGCTGCTCCATCTACAGCGCCTCTCCCTGCCCCTCCCCCACCTCCCCGGCATGGCTCCTGCTTCCAGAACATTCCCTGTTCTCTCCCCTCCCGGGATTGGGCTGAACCTCTCTCTCACCCTCCCTCCCGGCCCCTAGCCTCAGACCCCCACCCCCTGGCCTCATGCCTCACCCTGCAGTCACCTGTTAATCTGGCCCCTTGTGCTGGACGTAGGAGCCCCTGAAGGCTGGGGACCAGCCATGTCCATCCTTGTAAGGGTGTCCCAAACGTCACGCAAGATTTGAATTTTGCGTCATTTGTGCAGTAAAATGTTGCCAACAAAAAAAGCGTGACAGCTGACAGTTCAGGGTTATTAAAAATGGAGCGCTACGCAAAAGAAAAACGTGTTTTCATTGTTGAGCAATGAAAATTTACAATTTTTAATTATAAACCTGTGTTTTCTATCAAAATTGCTTCTTGTGTGAATTTTGGGACACCCTTTATGTCTCTCAGAAGATGCCTGGAGCATCACAGACATCCTGGAACGCACCCTGCAGGGGTTATTGCCACATAGAATCGTCTCCCCATGTCTCTGGTCTCATTCCGGCCGATTGCTAGAGAGAAGGTTGGCGCTCTTTTCCGGATGAGACGTGGCTGAGTCGAAGGCTGTGAACTTTTGAGCCATTTGGGTTTGAGTTGTGTTCATTTCCTGGTGGGCGCCAGCCATCTTCTAATTAATCTGTGATTGTCGGCTAATTCCATGAGTTTTATCTTTAATATGCTGACCCCTCCTTATGGTTATTATCTTCTCCCCAAATTTGCTTTTTTTTTTTTCTTTTTCTGTCTGCTTACAGTGCTTTGTGGAGTAGAATTGCTCTCTGAAGATAATTATTTTTAATGTCAGATCTTTATGGGGTTTTTTTTCCCCCTTTGGCTCATCCATTGCTTTGATGCTTAGAAAGTCCTACTAAATAAGTGCCTCATTTTAATATTGAATTTATGAACCGCCTGGAGTTTATTTGGGAGGAGAAAGTGCCTTTGTTTATATTCTGCAGTCCTTGGTGCTGCCATTTGGCTTCTCTGTGGAGAAGACTGAAACAAAACAGGAACTGAGTGGCTCAGTGGTTCATCTTTTTTTAAAAAAAAAAAAGTCCATCGGTGCCAAACAATGAAAATAGCCCGGTTGTCCTGGATCTGGGCCTGGACGTACCGGTATCTATAAAGGCTCTTTCGTTGCCCCTAATCCGCTTGTTCTAAACCTCGGGTTCCCTCTTCCACCCTCTGCCCCTGTGAGTTTGCGACACGCCGTCCTCTGTGGACACATGTGGTGTCGTGGGCTCTGCCCCTGACCGTGTTTCTGCTGCCCTGAGATTCCTGTACATCCTGTGGGTTCTCTGGGTGTCTAGCTCTGCTTTTCTTGTTCACCTTTATTTTGACTGTGTTATCAGATGTTTACTTTTCAAGCCTCCGTGTCGTATAAACGCTGTTCTTCTGGAGTCAACCTTATCTTTTATTTTTTTCCTGACTTTTTTTTTTTTAAGATTTATTGTTTTTGACAGAGACAGAGAGAGACAGAGAGAAGGGGGAGGGCCCAGAGCAGTCTCCATAGTTGTACGTCATTAGTTGAGACATGGTTTCCTTCCACACAGGTGGGCGGGGGCCGTGCAGGGCGGGAGCTGGGCTGGGGGTCTCCCGCATGGGAAGCTCACCCCAGTTCAGCATGTGGGTCCACACGGGCCGGGGCCGGGACTCAATCCTGGGTCCCCAGGGCTGCCAAGCGAGCACTCAACCCGCTAAGCCGTCCTGGCTTCTCCTTTTTTCTGACTTTCAAAACCCCCATTTCCTGAGTCTTGTCCCCACTATCAGGTCTGCTTTAGACCCTAAAAATTCCAAGGGCAACCATCAAAACCCAGGATGACTTCGCCAGCCGCCTGCCCCTTTGGAAAACGCATCTCTACCTCACCCCCCAAACACCGGGTCACTGAGAGGCTGAAGCCACAGCGCCCGGGGGGTGTCCTCCATGCCCCCTCACTTCAGGGGCTATGGGGGTGTGAGCTGGGGTGCAGGCCCCTGCTGCTGCTCCACATGCGGCTGCTTCAGGGCTCGTCCCTCTGCATGGATGTTTGTGCAGTGATGGTGTGTGTGTGTGTGTGTCACCCTGAACGTGCGGAGAGAAGGGGTGAGGGGCTCACACAGAGTTCCGGAGCTTCCGCTCAGACGTGGTAGCACAGCTCCCATCGGCGCGGGGGGCCGTGGACCAGGACGGGCCCCCCAGACCTCCTGAGGGTGAGTGGCTCCCTCTCGAGGTGCCCAGAGCCCCGAGAATGCCACGCTGGAGAGCCGGGCACGCGGGCCGTGCGAACGCTGCTCACACGCGTTCCCTCCCAGTCTGTGCGTTTGCTGTGGGTTCGGGTTCCTGAGGCTTCTGTGACGGCAGCGTGACACCCCCACCTCCTGGGCGGGACGGCGTTGGGTCACTGGGGGCCGGGGGCCAGGATGGGCCATCGGGCCGTTTTCCTGTGTGAGGAGGAAGCTGAAGTGGACGGGGGGCCGAGCATGAGGAGGGGACCCCCCCCACGAGTCACACTGGGAAGCTGTGGTCACGGCTCTGGAATTTCCGCCTGAGACACAGGACTGCCTGGGTCAAAGGGCAGAGGGCAAGGGGCCACCGGACGGCCTCCGGGCCCTTCTGATGGCCTGTGTGCCTTCATGGGCTGGGCCAGGGGAGCCGGGGGGGTCAGGGCCGGGGGGCTAGGGGGCCGGGGGTCAGGGGTCAGGGCCGGGGTCCAGGGGGCCGGGGGAGGGCTCACTGCTGGGTGGCGTTCCTGTCTTGGCTGGGGCTACAATGATTTTGAAATTTGAATTTTCTATTTGAGGAGAACATTTCAGGCCGTTTGGCAGAAGCGTGTACAGTTTTCCTAAAGTAAAGGACGCTGGGAAGTTTTAACTCATATGGTTGCAGTGGGTCTTCGGGGTATGTTCTCATCTCAGAAGGGGGTCGCCTCTCAAATGACTGAGTCACCACGTGGTCACTGACTGGACGAGCAGGCGTGGGGGCCACAAGTGTTTTCAGGTCTCAGGACACCCCACCCCCAACCCCAGGGCCTCAGTGCCGCCCGTTCAGTACAAATTAGTGTCAGAATAACGTCACCCCAATAAATAAAATTTAAAAACCAAAGAAAGGGAAGCTGGGATGGCTCAGCGGGTTAAGCGCTCACTTTGCAGCCCTGGAGACACAGAATCGAATCCCGGCCCCGGCCCGTGTGGACCCATATGCTGAACTGGGGTGAGCTTCCCATGCGGGAGCCCCCAGCCTGGCTCCCGCCCTGCACGGCCCCCGTCCACCTGTGTGGAAGGAAACCACGTGGAAAACGGATGACGTACAACTATGGAGATGGCTCTGGGCCCTCCCCCTTCTCTCTGTCTCTCTCTTCTGTGTCAAAAACCATAAAATAAATCTTTAAAAAGAAAGTAAAGAACTGTATTATAACGGGCTTTACTTAGTTATGAATTTGAGGAGAAAGTACTGAGTGCGTTTCCACAGGCCAAGCTCCATGCCCTGCACCTTCCGCGTCCAGCTCCCCACGGCGCTGCCTGAGGGGCTCTCGCTGGGAGTTGCCGGGTTCTCAGTGAAGCCCCGAGAGAGGGACCCCCCCGTGTGCGCAGCCACCGTCCCCCATGGGGAATCAGCCGTGCTATTGTGGACGATGCCCTGGAGCAGACGCTCGTCTGTGCCCCCTGAATGGCTTCTGGCTGCAGCTCCCTCCACCCTCGGGGGAGAGGACCGTCAGGCAGGCGTCCTGTCCCAGGGACGGTGGTGCTTCCCCCTCGTAGGAGTTAGTATGAGGAGAGCTCGGGCGATCTGACCTGGATTTGCCCCAAAACCCCTGTCACCCGTTTTCCTGGGCGAGGTTCCTGCCTCCCCGTTTCTAACCCAGCAACAAACAACATGTAAAGTCATCGCTGGGTGGGGCGGGCGGGAACCACCCCGCAGCCTGCGCCTGGGGCTCCCAGGCTGAGGGGTCCGCGCCTAAGCCCCGCCCACCCACACGTGCCGTGTCGCACGCCCCCGGCGGGCACTCGGCTCCCCCATGCGTGTCCGTGGGTCTGCGTGGTCTTCAGGGTCCCCCGTGCGTGTCCGTGGCCAAGCTGGAGACGTGGGGATGGGAGACGCCCAGCTCCCGGGGGAACGCTTTCCGAGACGTGCTGTGGGAACCCCTGTCCTGGACAGGCCTCGTTGAACGGCACCGGCGAGGGGCCTTGTCCAACAGAAGCGTCTCCTGTGAGGGAGTGGGCGGTGCTGGCGACCCGTTTGAGCAGCTGAGCAGGAAAACAAGGGAAGCCGGGTGATCTCACACATTTGTGCGCACAGAAGGCATCTCAGCACACGCAGCTGGCCAGGCGGAGCTGAGGCCGGTCCACCCAGCGGGGAACGCGGGTCTGGCCGGGTCACGGGCCCCTCCCGCCGAATGTCCGGGTGGGACCGCAAACCGGCCGCCTGGGGAGGACAGACCGCAGCAGTGCTGTCCACAGAAAGGCATTCTCACAGACCAACCCGGGACGCGTCGCCGAGTGTGTGTTGGGACCCACACATCTGGGCAGGCTTTTTCTTAGGGACGTGCTAACCGCCTGACAAAAGGGTGGCAGTTTAAGATCCACTCCCTGGGGGGAAGCTGGGATGGCTCAGTGGATTAAGAGCTCACTTTGCAGCTTCAGGGTCAGAGGATCGAGTCCCGGTCCCGGCCCCTGTGGACCCATATACTGAACTGGGGTGAGCTTCCCATGCGGGAGGCCCCCAGTTCAGTTCCTGCCCTGCATGATCCCCGCCCACCTGTGTGGAACGAAACCATGTTGAAAACTGATGAGGTGCAGCTATGGAGACAGCTCTGGACCCTCCCCCTTCTCTCTGTCTCTGTCTCTGAAGCCATAAAATAAATGGTTAAAAAGAACTCATGAATGGAGGCAGGAATACATAGTGAATGACAGACCAATGCCTGATCGTGTGTTCTGCTGGTGTGTTCCACAGCCCCCGGGCGACAGCGGGAGCCCCACGCTGGCAGGTGTCCCCACCGCAGCCCCCGGTGACAGCGTGAGCCCCACGTGGGCAGGGGCGCCGTCCTATGTCCCCACCGCAACCCCCGGATGGTCACACGTGGGCGACTGGGATTTCTGAAGGAAGGCGCTGGGGCAAACGTGGCCGGGACAGCCCGGCTCGGCGCTGCCAGACCCGTGGTGACCTAGTTTTTCTTTGTCCTCAGATGACGGAGGGCCGGCGATGTCAGGTCCATCTCCTGGACGACAGGAAGCTGGAGCTCCTCGTACAGGTGAGTGACTTCCGGCCGATTCGCCAGGTGCCTGTGGACACAGGTGTGGTCCCGGCTTTGATTCAGCGGAGGGACCAGGGTGGGAACCTTGGCGGGGAAATGGACAGTTTTACAGTTTGTATCTGTTCCCGTCTGTGAGAGGAGGGCTGGGAGGGGCGGGCCCTGCTCCACGTGTGCGTGTGTGTGTGTGCATGTGTGTGAGTGTGCATGCGTGTGCGTCTGTGTGTGTGCATGTGTGTTTGTGTGTGCATCTCTGTGTGTGCATGTGTGTGCACCTGTGTGTGCGTGTGTCTGTCTGTGTGTGTACACGTGCATGCGTGTCTGTGTGTGTGTGTGTGTGTGTGTGGCTATTTTTGTACATTCTGTTACTTTGTATCCCACGCCTGAGGCCTGCAAGGCCAGAGGCACAGGGGCCCTATTGTTGCAATCTCTGGAAAAGGAAATTCCACAACTGCCCCTCGCTAGTCTTCGCTGCTCGGGAGGAGTGAGTTATACTGTAACCTCAGTAGCTTCTGCAGCTCACACGGACGCCGTCTGTTGGCTAGAAGCACAGAGAGGCGATTCCTGGGCTCTGTGGCCCCCCGTCCGCCCTCCTACAGGTCAACACGGCTGTTCCTGGGGGGAACCTCCGGAGACACTGACCCAGGAAATCTGTCCATCTGTCCTGCAACTCGGAACACGTTGGTGTCTCAGGAGTCGTGAGAATCACAGGCCCTGAGGGATGGTGACGTTTCCAAACGCGACCTCAAAAGCTGTCGTTGCCTCTACGTTTATGTCGACTTGGTGTCTCCGGGTCGATCACATCGTTAGAGTTGCGCCCTTTAAAGGCATCGCACGCTGCCAGGGGGAAGCCCTTAAGTCACGCTCATGGGGCGACCAGGATTTAAACTGTGAAGCTGTCGTACCCGCAAGGCGGGGAACAGGATGTGGGAACGGGGCTGGGATCATGGCACACTCATCCTGCCACCACCCTCATTTTAGCGAATCTCCCGCCAGCCTTCCTCGTACTATTTCTTTTTTCTATTTTTTTCTTTTAAATATTTATTTTATTGTTTTTTTATTTTATTTATTTTATTGTTATTTATAGAGAGACAGAGAGAAGGGGGAGGACCCAGAGCCGTCTCCATAGTTGTACGTCATTGGTTGTGACATGGTTTCATTCCACACAGGTGGATGTGGGGCTGTGTGGGGCAGGAACAGAACTGGGGGCCTCCCGCGTGGGAGGTGGGAACCTTTGCCGCCATCCCTGCGGTTACTAGTTGCGCCACAGTTCAGCATGTGGGGCCTCACAAGCCAGGGCTGGGAATCGATACCCGGACTGCATGGTTGTGAGGCAAGTACTTGACCGCTGAGCTGTCCTGGCTTCTCCCCCTTCCTCCAATATTTAATATTTTAAAGGCACGCGGTGCAGCCAATGGATTGTAAGGCACAGGTTAGAGACAGGCTGCATAAAGGCAGGTCTGCATGTCATCGGCAGTGGGCTCAGAGGTTTGGAGAAACTAGAAATGCTGCACAGACAGGAGCAGCCAATGAGTGTCCCCTGTTGCAAGGTGGGAGCGACCTGTGCGTCCCCTCCTTCCGAGAGGCTGTGACAGAGAAGGAGCTGCCACACCAGCTGGGGACACAAGAGAACCCCAGTCTCCCTGCGGGACTGTGACGGAAGGAGGAGTGTCAGAACGGAGCAGACATGCATCATCTGGGATGCCCAACACACACATGCACACACATACACACGTGCTCATGTGCACCCCATGCATACCCACATGCTCACATAGATGCACACGGGCACACACATGCACACATGTGTCCCGTGTGCACATGCTTAGACACCCGCTTGTTCATGTGTGCGCACGCATGTGTCCCAAGCATGCACTGCTCGGGGGCGTGCGCGTGCATTGCATATTCATGTGCACATGTGTCTTGCACATGTGCATGTCCGGATACATGTGCGCGCTCAGGCATACTCGTTCACATGTGTGTGTGCATGTACGCGCCATGCACATGTGTGTGCACGCACGCAGACCTGCAGTGTGCACGTGTGCAAGCCCACCCACATATGTGCATGCACATGCACAAATGCACAGACAGGGACCAACTGCTTGCTGGCCAGGGGTCAGCACAGCGTGTCACCCGCATGCTGAGAGCACAGCCCAGAGGCAGATAGCCCAGCTTCCACACCCAGGCCACGTTCACTCACCCAGGGCCCCAAGCCCCCAACGCAGCCCTGAGTAGCCCCAGGACCCTGCTCACCATCGCACGGCCTCTTCCCGCTTCAGCTTCTTCATCTGGAACCGTCTGGCCTCCCTGCTGTAATTCTATCTGTGCGTTGATACTGGTCCCGCCTCCCAGAGGTGTGATCAGGGTTCACTGAACTAGAACACGTGACACGTCAGACTTCCTGGCTCCTCACGGCTCTCACTCAGCAGGAACCGGATGCCCAGGACGACCACTTAGTCGCTATGGTAACCTGGGTAAGCCTTTGGCCTTTGCTCCCTGTCTGCAGAACGGGGGTGTTAATGACCTCAGGCTTTGGGGGACATGCTGCACAATGTACTGTATATTATTCCTAGCGATTTGGCCTTTCTTACGACTCCGTGCAAGGCCTCATGGGGAATTTCTAGAGTTCAGCGTAAGTGACGCGACGGGTCGACTGCCTGTCGGAAGCGTCTTCATTGTCGAACCTTCCAGGCTTCCCGGCACATAGTTCCCTCCTCTTCTCATGAACTCCTGACCTTTCCACTGTCAGCTACGGCACACATGACAAGGTCATACAAGGACAGGAGGGAGATACACACACATTCACGCAAAGTACTGCTAACCTTCCAAGTATGTGAATTTGGTTTAGACCGCAATTTGTGTCACAACATGCTAATCACTCCTCATTCTTGGAGATGATGAAATAGAGAAAAATGACTTGGATGAGTTCAGCCCCAGATCTTGGGACTGACGCTGTCTGCAGCACTTTGCACGGAAACATGTGAAGCCCAGCTGTGTGCGAAGGGATCAGGTCGGCTGTGTGGTGAAGACAGTGTCCCTTCTGAACAAGTCAGTGGCTGGTTCCCCAGCCCACGACCTCAAGTGCTCACCTGCTGGTTCCTGGGAGAACCTCGGGGCTCCAGAAACACCTGGCAGAGGTTCACAACTGCTCAGCACTCTTTATTAAGGGAAGAAGGTTTTAAAATCTCGTACGGGGAAGCCGGGATGGCTCAGTGGGTTAAGCACTCACTTTGCAGCACCGGGGACGGAGGATCGAATCCCAGCCCCGGCCTGTGCGGACCCATGTGCTGAACTGGGGAGCTCCCCTAGTTCAGTTCTCTCTCTGTCTCTGTATCTCTCTCTCTCTATGTAAAAACAATAAAAAATTATAAATAAATAAACTTTAAAAATCTCGTGCAGAGTCTCCTGGGGGTGGCAGGAGATCATACAGGGACTCTTCCATTTGAAATAGTTACTGTCCTCTTACCTTGTAAATCGTTCCTATGTCCTCTTCCATTTTAAATTGTTACTACGTCTTCTTACATTTTAAATTGTTACTGTGTCCTCTTATATTTTAAATCGTTACTGTGTCCTCTTATATTTTATTTTATTACTATTTTTTAAAATATATATATTTTTTATTTATATTTTTGACAGAGGCAGACAGAGAGAGAGATACAGAGACAGAGAACTGAACTGGGGGAGCTCCCAGTTCAGCATATAGGTCCACACGGTCCGGGGCCGGGATTCGATCCCTGGTCCCCGGTGCTGCAAAGTGAGTGCTTAACCCACTGAGCCATCCCGACTTCCCCCTCTTATATTTTAAATCGTTACTGTGTCCTCTTACATTTTAAATCATTACTATGTTCTAAGGTATGCTACAGAGCCAAGTGAGCCATCTGCCAATATTATGAAAATTCTTCATTACCCTTCTTGACTCTTGTAATAGTGTTGGTAATTGATAAAATAACAGAGTATCAGTGCCTCATGCAAAGGCATAGAACTGTAATGCTCCACATTACTTGAGTTCTCCATTCCATTTCATCGCACAGCCGTAGCGGGTGGTGGGAGGGCGCGGGGCCTGGGGGTGTAAACTGCTGTGTTCCTACCTGCCTTCCAGGGAGGAAGAAAATGGTGCCCAGGCCAACCTCAGAGGTGTTGTGGGTTCACTTCCAGACAACTGCAGTAAAGCAGATATCACAATACAGTGAGTCCACTAACTCTGGTTTCCCGATGCTATAGTCTGCTGAATGTGCCATTTATGTATGAAAAGGGTTCATACCTTAATTAGAAAATACTTCAGGGGAAGCCGGGATGGCTCAGCAGGTTGAGCACTTGCTTTGCAGCCCCAGGATCCAGGAATCGAGTCCTGGCCCCAGCCCGTGTAGACCCATGTGCTGCACTAGGGTGAGCTTCCCATGCGGGAGGCCCCACATCCACCTGTGTGGAATGAAACCAGGTCACAACTAATGATGTGCAACTATGGAGACGGCTCTGGGCCCTCCCCCCTTCTCTCTCTCTCTCTCCTCAAACAAGAAAATAAATAAATAAAAATTTAAAAATATTCAAATACAGCCAAGGGAGTGTTTCCTCCCTGTCGTGAGGAGGCCTGTCCCTCCTGCACCCCCGGCGGCTCCCCAGACCCAGCCTGAGCCCTGACAGGGTAGTGTGTGCATGGGATGGGCTTCTCTGCATCACTCAGGCCCCACCCGCCCGAGGCAGGAGCCTCAGGGCGTCCTGCTTCCTCCGGGCTGTGTACTTCCTGCATATGCTGCAAGCAGAGGAGACCACAGACGCGGGCGCCCTCCCGGAGCGGCCCCCGTGGCCCCCGCGGCCCTGGGATGCCATGCTTCCCAGGCATGGAGGTTTAAGGGACCAGAACCTTCCACCATAAAGCAACGTGGGTGTGGAATGTGTTCTTTTTTCTTTTTTTGGCAAGTGAAGATATTTTAAAATGACTGCTGACTACAGGAATTTTAATTTCTATCCACGAAAAAAAGAAAAAGAAAACGCCAGAAAGGATGGGACAGCAGAGTAAAGAGCCGTACTTTGAAACAGGACCCGGTAAGCTCGTGACGTTCACACGCGCCATCTCATGTCTCCTATGTTGGCACGGGCGCGCACAACAGGGCTGCCCACGCTTTGTGCCCGAGCCCCGGCCCCTTGGGAACAGCTGGCCACCCACGTGAACCTTTGCTGTGTTGTTGCCAACAGGGGAGTTAGAGCAACTACCTCAGCAGGATCATGACCGGAATTAATGACGATTATAGGCAAGAGCCTCTCGTTACTCAGGAAATCCCAGGAACACGAGGCCCGGAAGGTTCTCCATGAGGGGAGGGCCCTGTGTCCAGTGAGCTTGAGAAACACTGGCTTGTGCCCATCTGAGAAATGGGCACGTTTGCCTGTTGGAACCCCTGGGAGGCCTGACGTGAAGGCACCTGTCAGTCAGCCTTCCCGGCCCAGGAAGTCCCACCCCCTCCAACCACAAGCCTTTAGGGTGGTCCTGCTTGTGACCAGGGGTCTGTGGGACAAGCTACGACACACGACTCCACGTCGGGACACATATGCTACGTTGTGACCGCCGGGGGGCTCTGAGCAGCAAGCCACCTGGCCTTTCTGTGCCTCAGTTTCCCCAACAACAACAACAAAAAAGCACGGTGACTTCCAGAGAGGTGGCTTCCCTCCCCAGGGAAGCCACAGGCACCGGGGATGTGACAGGAAGTGTTCTGAGCTCTTCCGGGAGGTGGTGCCACCCGCACATCCGATGAGGGTCAAGACAGACTGACACTCGTCTCCACGGATGTATTGAACCCACGAATAAAGATTATAGTAACGCAGAGTCTACGCCCATACAGAGAGGTGTGTAACAATATGTAAAAGTCAGGAGTTACTTGTATCGATTTCCTTGCAGTCGCTGCTAAGGTGGAAACAGTGTATATAACAGTGTATCTAAGGAAACAGTGTTACCTTGTTGGCTACTGTGTTCCCAGCGCTCTGTGTAGCCACCAGTCTTCTGTTCTGTTTACTCACTTGTTTCATGTTTTGTTTTGATTCCCCGTGTAAGTGAGACCATCAGCCTTTGCCTTTCTCTCTGACTGACTTCACTCTGTTTTTGACAGAGACAGAGAGAGAGAGACAGAGACAGAGAGAGAGAGACAGAGAGGAGGGGGAGGGCCCAGAGCCGTCTCCATAGTGGCGCATCATCGGTTCTTGACACGGTTTCATTCCACACAGGTGGGCGGGGGCCATGCAGGACGGGAACCTCCCGCATGGGAAACACACCCCAGTTCAGCATATGGGTCCACACGGGACTCAATCCTCGGTTCCCGGGGCTGCAAAGCGAGCGCTCATCCCGCTGAGGCCTCCCGACCTCGAGTGGGTGCATTTTGAAAAGGAAGAGGACGTCTGCGTTCCAGTCCAGCCCCCCGGCCGCCACCTCGGCCCCTCCCTCGGTCGTGCACGGCTGCTGCTGGGCTGATGTGCGTGTGCGTGTGGCTTGTCCGTGTGCCAACGTGGGGCTCGGGAGAGGCTGGACAGAGGCGCCCATCAGAGTCCATGCCTCTCAGGCTCATGTAAAGTACCCCTCGCAATAGCCCTCCTGGAAGTCTGTCGTTGGGTAACGGGCCGGCCCCCACGGCGCCTCGCTCATCTCCGACGTCCCCTCCTTTCTCCACAGCTGCTCTTTGTAACCTGCAGCCAACTCGGGGACCAGATGTCTCAGCCGCATGCACTTGGTTGTTGGTGCCCCGGGGAAGCACGAGTCTCTTCCGAGCTCTCTGGCTCAGGTCGGGCCTTGGAATGCGGGTGCCCTCTGATGGCCACATGTAGGACTCAGAGGAGCTGAAAGGCACCTGGGGGAGGCAGGGTCAGTTCCTCTCCTTTTCTCCCTTTTCCTTCCTCCCCGAGTAGAAGACGACAGGGTCCAGCTCCTGTCTGCAGACACAATGACATTTCCCAGGAAGACGAAGCTAATTTGTGTCCCGGGGGGCTGGTTTCTTAGGTTTCAAGCCAGGTACCACTGCAGCCTCGATCCTCCATGCTTTTCAAGCCGTGTGGCACATCCTCACGGAAGAGGACTTCCCTCCTCCTCACCCCTGTCTGCTCCGGACTGGACTTGTGTGTGTGGCCGCAGCATTGGCCCAAGAAGTCACCGGGGGGCTGGGGGCCGGAGCTGGGGACGCCCCCGGGTGGGAAGCGACCCCTCGGACCCCATGAGCTGGTCCCGGGGCTCCGTCAGCCGGGCCGGCTGGGGTTTCACTTCTTCGTCGTCAGCACCAGCACAGGAAGACGGGGCAGGAAGAGCCCTTGGAACTGGCATTTCAACAGGAACTGAGCTTAAAATAAACGCTGGGGGCAGCCATGGGCCAGCGGGGGCCGGGGGTCTGGGCACCTGCTCGTCTGACGCGAATGATGCAGCTGAAGCCGGAGACGGATGTCTGTCTCTTCTTTCCTGAGCCATTTCAGCCCTGAAGGAGCAGGAGGCTGGCAGGTGTCAAGAAGCTAATGACTCGGGTGCCGGGAGGCGGGCACAGGGTGGAGGCGGCGCTGTTTAGGGCGGGGTGGGCCCATGAGACTGGTGCCCAGGGCCAGTCCTGACGCTTGATCTCCGGCTCCCCAGACACTTGGAAGAGCGTGGAAATAAATACGAGGGAGAGACGCAGGGGACAGAGTAGGGCTGTGTAAGAAACAGTGCAGAGCAGGGGTCCCCAACCCCCAGGGCCCGGGGCCTGTCCCACGGCCCGGCTGACGGGCCGCACGTCAGGAGGGGAGCGGACGCTCAGTATTGACGGCGCCTGGAGCCGCCTCACATCACTACTGGGCAGGGGTTCAGGCTGGATGGGCCTCCCGGCCAGAGCGGCTCACCCCCCACCCCGGCAGGTGCACCTGGCTTAGGACCCCCCACACACACCCCAGAAAGCACGGCCCCGTTGTCCTTCACGTCAGCACCCCCAGAACCCAGGGGCTGCTCACACGGGTGGTTCCGGAAGCAGCCACCCGGCTGATCAGCTGGACCCTCAGGAGGGTTGGGGGAGGGGTGTGGCCAGACGCTTGTCTGTGCGGAACGACCTCATTCTCCCGTCTCCCCGGCCCCGGCTGCTCTGGTGGAACAGGGGTCACCTTACCCGGGGCCGGGGGCCTGGTAGGGGGTGGCCTGGCCATGGGACTGTCCCCTGGTGGCCTGGTGGCCACTGTGTGGAGGAGGGAGAAGGGACGGGTCAGTCCCCAGACCCCGGCTCCCCGGGAGGTGCAGGCAGGGGCCTGAAGGGCGTTACAGATTCTTTAATGCCATTAATTCAGAAGTGGCCAAGGGGTGGGTGGCAGGAGCCCAGGAGCCATTAGTTAACTGGCCCGGGATCACCTCTGAGCCGAAGGCCTGTCACCCTGAACCTCGCATGGGACTCCCTGCTCCCCGTCCCTGGAGCCAGAAAGCAAGAACAAGATGGCGATGCAGGCTTTTCCCCGAGATCCCAGGCGGTGGGCACATGTGAATTCCGCACCATCAGGACAGTGGGCCGGGCCCCAGGAGGGGAGGCCGCGGCAGTTCGGCATGAGCATGTGCCAGGTTCCTGGGGCTGCTGGGCCCAGGCTCCACAGACCCGGCGGCTTCAAGAAGCAGAAGGAGGTTCTCTGCTGCTCTGGACGCAGAAGTCAGACCGGCCGTCAGCACAGCCGGGCTCACTCCACGCGGGAGGGCACCACCCAGCCCGGCCTGCATCCTCACGTGGCCGCCTCTGTCTCTCTCCTGTGAGATCCTGTGAGACCTCTCATGGGGGAAGCCGGGGTGGCTCAGCGGGTTGAGCGCTTGCTTTGCAGCCCTGGGGACCCAGAGATCGAGTCCCGGCCCCGGCCCGTGGGGACCAATATGCTGGACTGGGGTGAGCTTCCCATGTGGGAGGCCCCCAGCCCAGTTCCCACCCTGCACGGCCCCCGCCCACCTGTGTGGAACAAAACCATGTTGAAAACTGATGATGCACAACTATGGAGACGGCTCTGGGCCCTCCCCCTTCTCTCTGCCTCTGTCTCTCTCTGTCTCTGTCGAAAAACAACCCATAAAATAAATTATTAAGACCTCCCGGCCTCCGGGTGGGTGGCTGCTGGGGGCTGTGGAGGCTAGTGTTGGCAGAACTTTTAGCACAGGGGCCAACACGCAGCAGACACTACAGAAGCGCACATTATGTGCCCACAGAACACGCGTGGTACGTGATAGACTCACTGTGATCTTAACGTAAGTGTGGTGTGCCGTCCCACCGACGGCGAGATATGTGAATCTATTTCAGGATAAAAGGATTTTATTCCGTGTAATGATATGTTATACACGTGGTTTGGAAAACAGAACTTTTATGTGAGCCTGTGTGTGAGTGATAATGTGTCACCAAATATATCCTCTAACCCATGAATTATAATCTGGACACGAGAACAAGGATGAACGCACCGACGATAAGCTATATGCCTTAGACTCCCCGTGAACCAGCACAGACGCCGAAGAGGCATCGCTGCATTGATGCCGCGTGGGTGCCCGTTCATGGGGAGTCTGCCGTAAGCATAGCAGTCAAGTGCTGTTTTCCGTAACGTGCGCTACGTACTTTGTGACGTGTGATGTGACCGGTGTGCTTATGTGTGTGTGTGAGTGTGGTTTTAAACGAGGCATCTCCCCGTCAGCTCAGCCTGACATGCCGTCCTGTGCGGGGGAGGGGGAGGTGTCCCGGGGTTGGTGAACGAGCTGGGAACCAGGCGGGGGTCTCCTGGGCACGTGGCCGCTGGCTCAGCACCACCCCCTGGTCCACCCCTTCGGGTTTGTCTGAAAGCCATCCCCACCGATGTTCCCGAGCCACGGCCGTGAGCGATGCCGGTGGCTGGGGAGGCACGGGTGCAGGGACCGCGGGCGCTCGGCGCTGACCCATTTCACATCTTGCTCTCCCTGCAGCCCAAGCTCCTGGCCAAGGAGCTGCTGGACCTAGTGGCCTCTCACTTCAACCTGAAGGAGAAGGAGTACTTTGGGATCGCCTTCACGGACGAGACGTAAGTGCCCGCAGCCCCGGAGCCCGAGGGGAAACTCTCCCTGTCCCAGCCATCAGCGGGGACAGCAGCTGCCGGCCACTGGGCCCCGGGGGACGGGGTCAATCCAAGTTCATCCTCCGAATTTCAAAGGCCTTGTGATCATGCCCAGAACGGCCCAAGGATGTCATTAGGGCCACAATGCTAATTCTATGAAATGATTAGATGAGCTCGTTCTTATAATCAAGTGGGTTCGTGTTCAGAACCAAAAAAAAACCAAAAGAAAATTTTTTTAATACATTTGCATGGCTGTGTTTTCTATTCAAGTTAAATGAAAACTCCTGGAAATGAAACGTTTTTGTCAGTGTCGGAATAACAACAACAGGAAGGGAACCTGATAATAAACTCAAAGTCAAAAGCATCTGTACAGTTTCGCTGTCGAAGCTGAAATAGAAAACTCAAAAATTCAGGTCACATGGCGGGTGACAAGCGCGTGCGCTTTCATGGCCTTTCAGTTTCGCTCTATAAAGCAGTGTTTTGTGACACAAGTGAGCGATCTCTTTACTAAAACTTCCATTTCCTTCTTCATATACTGTTAGCGAAAGTGCGAGACGAAAGCCGGCTCACACGGTAATGGATAAACGGCTCTAAGCAAACCGCATCGCATTCTTTTGTCTACATGCATGCACATATGCACACGTGTGCACATTATACATGTGTGCATGTGTACACAGTGCATGTGCACAGCCATGTGTGTGCTCACATGGGCATGAACATGCACAGCCATGCACACATGTACACACTTGCACCTGTGTGTGCAGTGCACTTGCATGTACATGGACATGTGTATGTGTGCACACATATGCATGTGCACTCACACACATGCACACATGTGTGCACACACACACTCCTCCAAATCCTCAGGATCACAGAGATGATTTCCTCAGACAGTAGATCAGGGTTGGGTTCGTGGCTTCACCAGACACGACAGGGGAGGCCACCCCCCCGTCACTCACATGGTGCCATCAAGGCAGGACAGGCTCAGAAGCTGGGATGGGGCAGCCACACACGTCTGCAGGGGAGGCGATCCCGCGTGTCTGCACATGGGCTCCCTCAGCCTGGGGAGCTGCCCGTGGACAGAGGCCATGGGATCTGTCACCCAAACCGGGACCCTGGGAGTAACCAGCGTCTGGTGGGGCCATGCTGGGCATATGCCATTGCCCTCAACTTAGGAACGGTCAGGGGGTCAGGGGGTCAGGGGACAGGAGCACAGGCCCAGCCCAGAGGAACCAGCTCAGCCCGGCCCTGAGCCACACATACAACAGTCACACTAACGATAGCTGATGAGCAAAAAACAAGATCCCATCGTGTTCTAAGAAAGGTCACGAATTCGTTTTGGGCCACATTCAAAGCCATCCTGGGCCCTGGGCTGGACACACCTGTTCCAAGACAAACACGCCGAGAACCGTGACCTCCACGGGTGTTTCTGCTTTTCCCCCGAGAATCTTGGACACCCCTGAATCGCTCTTCCCACACTTGTCACTCACGAGCAGGAAACCGGAAGTTTCCATCGATCTCATCGCAGAGCTCCTGGTCCCCCAGAGGGGGCAGCTCTGGACAAGCCCCGGTTAGGCCCCCTTTTTGAGTGACCATGAATCATAATGGCCACAGCGCCCGATAGGGAAGAGCAGAGGATGGGTTTCCAGTCACTGCCTCTCACGCTGGCTGGACGGGCTCAGCTCTCGGGTATGAAGACGTCTTCTCCCGGGAGACACAGGGACAGGGGCCGCAGGTCACAGGGGGGAGTGTGGGGGGCGCATGTGAGGCCCGACCATGGGGGCTTCGTGGGGGGCTGTGGTGGAGGGATTCCAGCCATTTCCTGGCCCAGCCCAGGGACAGTTGGTCACCACTGTCCCCTTCACCTGAGCCTGGGTGGGAGGTTTTCTCCAAGGATTGCCGGGCGGTGGGGTGAGGTTGGGGGACAGTTCCCGAAAAAGAACTCGCAGGCCTGACTCACAAGGGGAAACGGTGAGTGGCAGAGGCCCCAGGAAATGCAGAACAGGGTCCTCCAGGGACAGGGACGGGGGACAGACACGGGGGAGGGGGTCACGGCTCAGGGCAGAGCCACCGCCTGGCCACACCTGGTGATTGGAACCTCCCTCCTTTTCCTGATAAGAAAGGGGCCAATGCGGGAGGCCGGGGTAGCTCAGGTTGAGCGGTCGCCTCACAACCGTCAGGTCCGGGGATTGGATCCCGGCCCCGGCCCGTGCAAACCCGTGTGCTGAGCTGCAATGCAGCTGGTCACCAAGACGGCCCAGCAGCGAAGGTTCTCGCCTGCCACGCGGGAGGCCCCCAGTTCGGTTCCCACCCCGTGTGACCTCACGTCCACCTGTGTGGAATGAAACCACGTCACAGCTGATGACGTACAACGATGGAGACGGCTCTGGGCCCTCCCCCTCCTCTCTCTCTCTGTCTCTCACGACCACTAGACCAGTACTGGAGGGTTCCTGGCCAACTCAGTGCCCCTGAGCTGCCCGATAAGCTCATGTGCTCCGGAGTCCAGACACTAACAGCCCAACATCTGTCCCTTTTGAAGAGCTCCCCTCTCGCCCCCTCCACCCAGGATGCCTGTAAGAAGCCCGTCCTCTCCCTGTGACTCTGTTGAAACCCGTCCCGTAGGCACCTTGCTCCCCGGGGACTGCACACCATGTGCCACCTCTATCGAAGGTGCCCCCGTGGAGCCGACGCCAAAGGCGATCGGCTAAGCAGATGCATCCAGTTTCTGCTGCCCGGACGCAACCGCGTGTTTATTCCCGACCCAAGAGTTTGACCTGCGGCCGCCATCAACCAAATGGGTGCCATCTTCTCAGCGTTAAAGGCAGTTACCCGCCCAGCAATAAACAACACAGTGTCTGCCCGGCCTTCTTTCCTGTTTTGCTTTGCTGTTAGCAAGCGCGGTGACGGGAGTTCTCAAATGAGAAATCAATGAGAATGATGAAAACCAAGCCATCGCCATCCGTCATCTGCCCTGAATTAAACTATATGGAGAAAATGCAGGGAGGCCGAGCTAGCTCAGCAGCGGAGCACTTGCCTCGCAACACAGCACAACAGGTAATGGCTGGGATGGTGGTGAAGGTTCTCACCTCCCACGCGGGAGGCCCCCAGTTCTGTTCCTGCCCACACGGCCCCACACCCACCTGTGTGGAAGGAAACCACATCACAGCTAAGGACGTACAACGATGGAGACGGCTCTGGGCCCTCCCCCTTCTCTCTGTCTCTCTGTCAAAAACAATAAAAATAAATCTTTTAAAAAAGAAAATACCTCTATGTTTCTTTTACCTCCTCGCTCCCCACCCCCAATCCACCATGACTTAAATGCTGTAAAAGATGTGAGGGACTTCATGGGGGACAGTGAGCGTCCACGATAACCCTACGTCCCATGTGAGGACAGTGACTTTGAATCCAATGCCATAAACAAGCCCAGCTGCAGCCAGAAATGCCGGCCTCAGAACCAGGTTCTGTTCTATCCATCGCTTAGCTTCTGCCCCACTGCTGGGTGGTTGCCATGCGGGACCTCGGGGAGTCGCTTTCATAGTATTCTACTAATGGCACAGCCAGCGGGGAAGCCGCCCTCCTTCCGCCCGGGGGTCCCGGTGGGCAGCCCACTCTGCCCGGGTGTGAGAACCACGCAAGGGTGCATGCCAGGCGGCCCCCACGGCGCCGGCTCATTCCAGCCTGGGACGTGGAGAGGAGGGAGTTCGTTTTTCCTCAGAGACCACCCAGGGCAGGGGCGACTCTGGCCTGGTGATCCCCTCTGCTTCCTGGCTGTTCTCTCCCTTCGGTGTCTGGCCTCCTCGATGTGAAACGCTGACCCCGCACGAGGCTTGGGAAGAGGAACTTCCAGGTCGGCACGTCCACAGCTCAGCGTGGGGAGTGAGACGACCCGGGTTGGGGATCCAGCCCCAGTCCCGTCCTCCGTGAACTCAGACGAAGGAGCCTGGGGGCGCGGAAGCCAGGGGACACCGACGTCGGAGACCCCACATTGGGACTCGTCCCCGAGTGCACGGCGCCCCTCAGAGACCAAGCTGAAGGCCCGGCATAGTCGGACACGCGAGGACTCGTCCCGAGAGGGTCGTGGATGCTCGTTCCTGCCGGGTCATTTACGGAGAGGTGCCATTTGGCCGAAGACTGAGAGGTTTCCATCCACACGGTCATCCTTGGCCGCGTGGCTCATCTGAGTTCTGTCAGATCCCGTATTGACTTGGCTCCCTCCACGGCGGCCCCTGCCTTTCTCTAACCCGTGTCCCTTCACGCCCCCTCCCCCGGGGCCCCTCCCAGGCTGACCACCGGCCTCCTGTTGCTGTGAGTAGTTGGCACTGTCTGGAGTTTTATCCACATGGACATCTACAAGTTGTGCCCGTGTCTGTGTGGCTCCTTCACCCAGCAGAATGGTTCTGAGATCCATCCACGTCGCTGTGCGTGGGCCGCGTGTTGTCTGTCTGGCCGTGTGGCCTTCCGTTCCTCGAGTGCGTCCTAACCTGTCCACGCATCCCCCTTGTGGGTAAACAGTGGGGTGTTTTCAAGTTTGGGGCGATGGAAGATAAGAGTCTTGGTGTGGCGAGGGGCTTCCATTTCTCCCGGGTAAATGCCTAAGAGAAAAGTTAGACGGAAGTTTAATTTTTGTTCTCAAGACTTTTATTGTTTGAGAGAACGCACGAGAGGAAGGGGAGACTCCCAGGGCAGTCTCCATAGTTGCACATCACCCCACACAGGTGGGAACCAAACCGGGGGCATCCTGCGTGGAAGGCGAGAACCTTCGCCCCAGAGCCGGCCCCACGGTGACCGGCTGCACTGCTGTTCAGCCATGAGGTTTGCAGAGGCTGGGGCCAGGATTCGATCCCCGGACCTCGGGACCGTGAGGCCGGCTCTCAACTGTGGAGCTGCCCCGGCCTCCCCCTGGGAGTTTAATGTTTGGAGAAACTGTCTGTGACCGGCTTCTCGACCCATCTGCTTCTGGCAGGATGTTGGGAAGTTTGCTCACCTGCATCCACAGCGTGTGTTAGTCTTGTGGGGGAGGGAATGCTGGACGGAAGCCGGCGAGAAGCGTCATGTTTTAACTGCAGTGTGTTCTGGGCAACAGACAGCAGGTCTCTAACCCCTGACTCTCGGAGGGTCGCACAGTGTCTCCCGGGCGTGCGCGTTCCCCAGGTCATTCCTCTGGGCTCTCCAAACGCTGCAAGCTGACCAGTGCGGCGACAGCCCGGCCCCAAAGTCCCTGCCCAACCGGAAGCCCTGACCCTCGTGTGTCTCCGTTTTCTGCAGGGGACACTTCAACTGGCTTCAGCTGGACCGCAGAGTCCTCGAGCATGAGTTCCCCAAGAAGTCGGGGCCCGTGGTCTTGTACTTCTGCGTCAGGTATGTGGGCGGCCCGTCCTCCCTGCTTTCGTTTTTATTTATTTATTTATTTTTCTTCTTGGTCAGAGACACCGGGGAGAGTGCGGTGATCGGAGGGACGGGAGGTCAAGTTCTCTGTGGTTATCAGCAGCCATAGAGGTCATGGGGTCGCTGCACATGGCGGGGTGGGAGTGGCGTGATGAAGATAAGAGCCCTTGTTTTTCTTTGCATGTACGAGGGGGACTAAAAAAGTCCGGAAGGATCTCCCAGAGGACGGCCCCTTGTAGTGCAGGCTTCCCCCTCGGTGAGGGTTCCGGGAGCCATGTGCACGGTGGACCCGCTGTCGTGGCTGTGAGAGGCTGCGTTCGGCTCCTGTGACTGTTTCTTGGAGACTCAACATGTGTGCTCATTTCGTGATGGGGGATCTAGAGGAACAACGTGCAGCCTGCCCACCTGCCCACACCGCCCTGAGCGTTCAGCAGATTTTGCCCCAAAACAGCCTGACCCTCATGCCCACCCTCCCTAGTCACCCGATATCGTCCCAAGCAACTTTTTCTTGCTTTCCCGGATAAAAAAAATGTCCTCAAATTTTGCCAACATGGAAGAAGTGAGACAAAAAAACAAAACAACCAGCAAAAGCCCTGACAGGTGTTAGAATTAACGCGTTCAAACAGTTTTGAGCCACAGAAAAGCGTCTCGATGGGTGTAATGCATCCAACCGGGAGGGATTTGAAGGTGACGGAGGTTTAAATGGGTACTCATAAAGATACAGCTTTTTATAAGTAAATTACAGACTTTCTTGGTCCCCACTCGTGTCTCAAGCTGAACTGAATCTCTTGACAGTCACGTGACCACACGAGCTGTTTGGGGAGCCGCCTGAAGCTGCACAACGATCGCTCGTGTGTCCTTGTCCTCACCTTCTGTCTCGGGGCTTCTTAGCCTCTTGAAACTTGCCTGTTTAGTCCCTGAGAAGAATACGTGAACGAGATCAGTGCATTTCCTGCTGAGCAAAGATGTGGCATAATCAAGTCTCAGACGCAATGGGCGCTTCCCATCCTCTCATCTATTAGGAGTTTTATCCCGTGACTGCGAAGGACTGGGTTTGCTTTTCTTGTAGTTAATCTTTGCAGCAGGCTCAGGATGCTGACCAGCTCATCACGTTGGCTTGCAGAAGGCTGTGTGAAGCCAGACGGGTCTGTGTCGTGGGCTCAGGGCCAAGTGCAAACCGTGGCAAAGCCGGAATCTGAGCCCCCCAGGCTGTTTGGTCCAGAACCTTCCTTTCAGCCCAGCTCAGACGCATTTAGCTTGAAGACCTCGGTCTCCCAGTGGACACTGACCCTCCCACCCTGGACATAGACCCAAAATTTACGCAAGATTTAAACTGTGCAGCATTTGTGCGGTAAAGTGTTGCCAATGAAAAAAAAAGACAGTGTGACAGCTGACAGTTCAGGGTTATTAAAAATGGAGTGCTCCATGAAAGAACAACGCGTTTTCATTGTTGAGCCATGAGAATAGACAATTTTTAATTACAAACCTGTGTTTTCCGTTGAAATTACTTCTTGCGTAAATTTTGGGACACCCTTTATGTGAACGGAAAGTCAAGGACGGGACACAAGGATTTATTACTCCGTTCTCCCCAAAGAGCATGGCCAAGCACGCAGTGCTAGGCTCCGGTGGCTGTTTGCCGTCACTCACAGGGACAGTGGTGGCCTGGATCTGAAATGAGATGCTCCGTCTCACCTGGGTGTCCGATCAAGATGTGAGGGCAGTGGAAATTCTAATCAGAGATACAGGGCCGCCGACACTCACAGCGGTTTTCATTATCCTTCTGGTCATGATTCCTCCTTTTTCCTTCCAGAGCCAGCCTTCACTACATAATGAAATGACTGGGCTGTTTAATTAACACTTGCTGTAAATATTCATTCGTTCCCAAGAGCCGAGGAAGGGGTGTGAGCGGGGAAGAGGAGCAGCCAGGGACCAAGAGGCAGCCGCTGATGTCATCTGGCTGGATGGTGGTCAGGCCGCTGCCGTCTGGAGCTGCCACAAGTTCAAGGCCTCGGGGCCTCTGGAGTGTTTAATGTGTGTCAATCCCTCATGACAGCACATGTTGACTCCCACTTTGGACCATGTGACATCATGTTATTGGGTCGGGGTCACCGGGGCCCGGTTAGGTGTGTCGTTGCTCATGGAGCCCAAGGAACCCTTGAGGCCAGGTGTACCCTCTGACTCCAACAGAAGCCTGAAGGTTCAGCCCTGCTTGACCGGCTGAAGTACCTGCCTTAACGTGCAGTGTTCATTACAACTCGGGTGTGGTGAGGCCAGCAGAGCAGGGGGCAGCTGCACACAGTCTACTTCTCAGAGTTCCCAAGACAAGAGGGCACAGAGGCCAGGCATCCTGGGTGCTGTCCAGTGGTGCTGCCCCCTGGTGGTGCTGCTCGGTGGTGCAACCTGGTGGTGCTGCCCCTTGGTGGTGCTGCCCCCTGGTGGTGCTGCCCCTGGTGGTGCTGCCCCCTGGTGGTGCTAATTGGTGGTGCTGACCCCCTGGTGGTGCAGCTTGGTGGTGCTGCCCGGTGGTGCTGCCCCCTGGTGGTGCAGCTTGGTGGTGCTGCCTGGTGGTATAGCTTAGTGATGTAGCCCAGTGGTGTTGCCCAGTGGTGTTGCCTGGTGGTTCAGCCCGATGTTGCTGCCCAGTCGTGTAGCCTAGCAGTGTAGCCCAGTGGTACTGCCCGGTGGAATAGCCCAGTTGTGTTTCCCAGTTATTCAGCCCAGTGGTGTTGCCTGGTGGTGCTGCCCAGTGGTGTTGCCTGGTGGTAATTACCTGGTGGTGTTGCCCAGTGGTGCATCCCGGTGGTGCTGCCCCTTCCTGGTGCTGCTGCCTTCTTGTGGTGCAGCCCGGTGGTGCTGCTCAGTGGTATAACCCAGTGGTGCTGCCTAGTGATGTTGCCCAGTGGTGTTGCCTAGTGGTGTTGCCCAGTGGTGCAGCTTGGTGGTGCTCACCGGTGGTGTTCCTGGTGGTTCAGCCCGGTGGTGCAGCCCAGTGGTGTTGCCTGGTGGTATTGCCTGGTATGCAGCCCTGTGGTGTTGCCTGGTCATTCAGCCCGGTGGTGTTGCCTGGTGGTGGTGCAGCAGTCTCGGTCAGGAGGCAGACAGACTGGAAACTGTGGGCAAGAGCCATTGTTGAAGTTTCTGCAGGAAAGAATGCGTGAGGATTGGCTACTTTGGATAATTTCAGAGGACTTTGGGGCAAAATAACTATGCTGAGTCATACAGTTCCTGGCCTTGGGTGATTGAGGTGGATGGATGGTGGCCCAGAGAGTAAGAGCCCCACGCAGGAGACAAGACAGGGGTGCAGGGCCCTGGAGGGGTCGGTCTTCATATGAAAGGCAGGCTCAGGTGGGTCCTGCATGATCTCTAGGGATTGGCTGATGCAGTCACAAGGCCCCAGAGGTCAGAGCACCAGGTACCCCAGCTTAACACAGAGCCAGCCTTGGACTTGCCTGTGCAAACCCTGAGTTGGCAAGAAATGACTCATTTCCTTGGCTTTGCCCAGAGACCGAGAATTTTCTTTGTGAACCAGGTCTTTGGGGCAGCCTCACGTGGGTAGTTGAAAAAGTGCAACATCGCCACCTACAGCTGAAAAGGGGGACCTTTGACAAGACTCCCCGGTGAATCAAGAACATCACTGGTTACAAAGAGAAAAGGAGAATCTCGACTTGGCAGCCAAACCACCAGCATCACCGGTTCCCACAGAAGTGTCCTCTTCCAGGGTCCCTGGGCCTCAGGGTGGGAACTGAGATGTCTGAGGTCTGTTTTCCTTTGGGCATTTGTGACTCACCGGGTCCCCGGCACAGAAGAGAAGTTCAGAGAGTAAGTGAAATATCCAGGGTTATCGGATTATAGTATAACATGCAGGCCTGGGCTCACAGGGTTCTCCTGGCTGGTTCTTGGTGATTAAGGGTAACAGGAAACTGCCTTCCAGTTTCTGTCAGGAGGACGAGATGTCTTTTCATTTCTGAATGTGTTTGTGATTTTCTCTGCCTTGCAGAGAGCCGAGCAACACAGGACTTGGCAGACATGAACGCTGTTGAAAAAGAAAGAAAGACATAGAATTTGTCATCTCTTTTCAGTTTTTGCATGACCAGAGAGCTGCAAATTGTTTATGTTTCTCTCTCCTTAGTATATTGTTGAGGAGGACGTTGGGGCTGGAGAGTCGGAATGCCTTCAGTCCTTAATTCTCAAGAACTAGAACAGGGAGGCCAGGATGGCTCAGCGGGTTAAGCGCTCGCTTTGCAACCCCGGGAACCGAGGATCGAATCCCGGCCCCGGCCCACGTGAACCCACATGCTGAACTGGGGTGAGCTTCCCATGCAGGAGGCCCCCAGTTCAGTTCCTGACATGCACGGCCCCCGCCCACCTGTGTGGAAGGAAACCATGTGGAAAACTGATGACGTACAACTATGGAGACGGCTCTGGGTCCTCACCCTTCTCTCTGTCTGTCTCTCTTTGTCTCTGTCAAAAACAATAAAATATATCTTTATGAAACAATCAAACAAAAAATTGGGAAGCAGATAAGGAACAAGAAATTGCCCTCTACGATGTAGACCTCGTTCTCTGCAGTGTAAGGGTTTCTGAGCAAGACGGTTCTAACCTGCCGTGAACAGACTTGGAAAACAGTGTCTTGTCTCCAGAGGGAGTCGCAGGGAGACAACGGATGACCCCTTGTTCTGTCCATTTATGTAGGACCGGGAGGGCGGGTCCTCTGGTCACATCCTGCCGCTCAGAGAACAGCTGGTTGGTTACCTGCAGGGTCAGGTGGTGAGTTCGTGGTTCATTGGCGGCTTTTTGTCTTCCAGGTTCTACATAGAAAGCATCTCGTACCTGAAGGACAGCGCTACCATCGAACTGTTCTTCCTCAATGCCAAGTCCTGCATCTACAAGGTAAGCGCCTGCGGCTGCACCCACACTATCCCCATGCTGTCCCCCCTGTGGACACAACATAAATAAACCCCGTGAAACTGAAGCTCCTGGGTCCCGTCCCAGTCCGATTGCTGTGTTTTTGGCTCCTTGCGGTGTTGTCTCTCTTTCGCCCGATCTTAGGATTCTCTCCGACCTGGTCCCTGAGACAACCGAGAAACCCAGACATGTGTGACGAACGCCCAAACCGTGTCCCTACACGCCACTCATGCGAATGGACTTCTTAGAACCACATGCAAGGACGTTGGATGATTTTTAGATCTTTGGGCAGCTTTTTTCCAGGGGGCGCTATTGGCACCATGGGTGGGACACAGTTTTTTCCCCCTAGTTGTGCTCAAGGGCATGTACTGTGGACAGTGGTCCCCGCCGGTCAGTGTGCCATGCGGTGACGTCTGCTGCATTCACATTCACGTTCACAGCATCCCCGTCCAGCTCAGAACGTTTCGCATCTTGCAGAACTGAAACTCTGTGTCCCTCCTTCCCCCGACAGCCACTGCCCGCCGCAGGTCTCTTCTCTGCACCCGCGAGTGGGTCTACGGCCTGTTGCTCACCCAAGGGGAGTCAGGCCGCGTGTCCTTCCGCGACGGGCGCCTTTCACTCAGCACCGTGTCCTCATATCCACGTGGGAGCCCGTGTCAGGGTCGCCTTCAGTTTTACGGCTGAATCTTGGCCTGGGCGTCCATTGTCCGGCAGCGGAGGCTTACGCTGCCTCCTGCCTCGGGCTCCCACAAGTTGTGTCTCCTTGAGCGTGTCCGCATGTGTCCACCGCTCTCAGGGGCCTTGTGCTTGTTCCTGGGTGCCCGGCAGTTCTGGTTTTCACCTTTCACGAACCTCGGTACCGACTGGGCTGGCTCACGTTCCCTCCCACCCGCTGCGCACGGAGGATCCTGTTTCTCCACATCCTTGCTCACCCTCGTGGGTTCCCAGGTCTTTTGACAACAGGCTTCCTCATGGGCCAGCATCTCCCTGTGGTTCTGACTTGCGTTGCCCTCCCAATGAGTGACCTGGAGCCTCTTCTCCTGTCTGCTGGCCGCCTGCACGTCCTCCTTGGAGAAATATCGACCACGGGCAGGTCATGACTGAGGGGGGCTGCCCCCTGCACTGCGTCCAGGCCGCCCCCATTTGCTTGTGCGGCACACACGCCCTCCCTGGGGAGCGGGGCTCACAGACCACCACCCGGGCTGGGAGCGGCTGCCGGGAGGGCGTGTTCATCGTAGCCCTGCTCTGCTGACCCCCACACACCCCTGTCTCGAGAATGCAGCCATCAGCCTCCACGCAGAGGACGCCTGAGGTGTGCTCGGGCCCCCGGGGGCAGATCTCCCCCGTGTGCCTTCTGTAGGCTGTGGCTGAGCCGTGTTCTGCATCCCCCTGTGAGGAGGGTGGGGCTCAGGGGAGTTATCAGGCCCCACGTCTACAGCGTGGCAGCGTCAGGGCCAGAGCGGCCGCCTGGCTGCAGGTCTCAGAGCCGGGCCACTGGCTGCACCTCAGGGGCAGGCAGTCCTTCGAGTGGAGAACGTCGCTCTGTAAAGCCAAGTGCACATTGTGAAGCTGCCACCTGCTGTGTTGGGGGAGCCCGCAGTCCCACCGCCCCTATTGTCATGTTTCAGTAAATCCAGTTTTGGGGAGTCACAGCAAGCACTAAGCACGCATACACGCGCACATGCCCGCATGCATGTGCACACTGACACACGTGCGCACATGCATGTATGTGCGCTCCTGCGCGTGCACATATATGTGGGCTTGCACACATGTACATGCATGCGCACATGAACCTGCATGGGCAGAGCGCACATGTGTGTATGCATGTGTGCGCCTTCACATGCACACATGTGTACAGGTGCACACATACACATATGCACGCTCACACACACACGAGGTGAACTGGGGTCTCAGCCAGCACCCCTCCTCGTGGAAGCTCTTGTGCAGGCCCTGAGCCAGGCCTGAAACTGGGCCCAGCCCTGAGAGCTCAGACGGAAGTGTGCTGGGTTCTTGCTGAGCAGAGGGAAAGTCACTAACTTTAGTTCCAGGACCTTGCACACTCCTTCCTCTCTCTCCCCAAGCCCCCGTTTTCTCATTACGAAGGGGCTGTAACAGCCTCCGCACACCCCACATGACGGGCTTTTGTTTGGGGAACTCGATGGGGATCCAGTCCAGAGCCGGTCGTGCCCAGCAGATGGCAGCGTGGGCAGCGAGCGGCTGCAGAGCCCGGAGCAGAAGGCGTCACCCCGGCCGCGTGTGAAGCTCCTGGCAGGACAGGTGGGGGTTCAGGTCTCCCCCGGGCAGTCCCCTTCCCCTGCCTCCCCCGTGTGTGGTGGAAGCCGCAGCGTGAGTCACCGTGACTCATCCACGCAGCGGCCTCACAGGCCGCGATCCCAAGGGCAGATAACCGGTTGTGTTGCCTGCAGGCGGGCACGTCTTGCTGTTACTTGCTTCATCTCTGGCTGCCCATCCTTGCTTCCCCCTCGAGCTCCTGCAGATGCCCAGGTGCTCAGCCCTGTACGTTTCCAAGTGCCCCGGGTGGTGCAAGATCCGTCAGCACCTCTCCTGGTTCGGCGAAGTTGCCTTTGCTGCTTGTCCAGCCCCCGCGTTGGGGCTCGCTGTCCTTTGACTCCCGCCAGGATGCGGCCCCCCGCCCCCCGGCTCCACCGCGGTCCCTCAGTGTCCCGGGTCCCGCGTCGCCCAGTGTGTTTCCCTGGAGAGCACCCTGGAGCTATGGCCGAGAGAGTGTGCAGGTGACGTGTGGCCAGTAGGCCCTCGCGTCTCCAAGGAGCGTCTCTATGCTGCCTTCATAGCTGATCGGCGATGAGCCGGGTTGTGGGAATCTGGGGGGGAGGTTTCTGTCAGGACAGCGAAGTCGCTCTGCGTAAGCCCCCCGCCCACTCCCCGGCTGTCACTACTGGGGAACTCCACTACCCCCGCCACCCCCGGGATCGAAGAGGCTCTCTCTGCCCTTCACGCGTCCTTGGCGGAAACTTCCAGAAGGTGTGCCTGGAAGTGGGTCCTGGCACATCTGTCGTGTTGCGGATTCCTCGGGCGGTCGTGGGTTCTTTGCATCGTCTCCCTGCCGCTGTCTCCTCCTCTCTTCTCTCCTCCCGCCCTTCCGGGAGCAGACGCCACCAGCCGGGCCTCCCGCTCAGACCCCTCTCCTCTCCCGCTTCCCTCTCGGTCTCCATGTCCCGCTTCCTGGGAGAGTTCATCAGCGTTGTCTTCCATCTCCTCGGATGACATTTTTTAACCTCTGCTGTCACGGTTTTAGTCTTGAAGACCGCCTACGCATTACCTGGTTTTCTGTCTTTGTGAAGTTTTACTTTTTTGTTTCTGACAGAGAGAGAGAGACAGAGAGGAGGGGGAGGGCCCAGAGCCATCTCCATAGTTGCACATCATTTGTTTTCCATATAGTTTTGTTCCACGCAGCCCCTGCCCAGCCCCCCACAGAGATGAGGAAAGTGGCTCCCGCCCTGATTGGAGCCGGGCGGACGAGGGACCGGCCACATGGCTCACGGTGCCAACAGGCCTCTCTCCTGCCCGGACCCGAAGGGGCTAGGCACCCACGCTGCCTTGTCCCACTGAAATTCTGCTCACTCCCCTGGGTCAGCGGCGACAGCCCCGCGAGCAGGTCACCCTGTGCAGGGGGACCCTCACGCTCCTCTGGGCTGGAGGGGACATGGGCGTTTCTTCCGAGGGGGTTTTCACGCCCACCCTCCACCACCCGTCCCTGAACTGGCCGCGTGTGCGGTCAGTGCTGGACGGATCGTGTTCGGCTGATTCCTTTCCAATCCCAGGGAGCGAGAATTCACATACTTCCTGGTAAATGACCCAGCCGGGCACCTTCACGGCCCTGCCGGGGGCAGATCGACATCGGGAAGGAGAAGGCTTCCCGTCCCCCGTGTGTATGTGTGTGTGCGTGTGCGCATGTGCACACACATGTGCACACACGTGTGCCAGGGGGTCCTGTCCAGCTTCCTCTTCGGACGTCGTCTTCTTCTCCCCCTGGTCTGGGAGCTTCACGAATCATCAGCCTCGGGCCGCCATGGCCACTTAGGTCCAAGGCTCGTCTTGATCCCATTGAAACTGAAACCATTGACATACGCGGTCTTTACCCAGAACCTTCAAGGCGCTTTGCCAACCAGCAGACACTATCGTGTCTGGAGACGAAAGAAGCCAAGCCCATAATCAGGCCCCACAGGACGAAGGAACCAACACAGATCCCAGCCGCGGACGGCGGGCTCTGGTCTCACCCCTCAGCCCGGCCGCTGCGGGGCCGGTTGTGGGTCCTCACGGCGGAGAGCGACAGGGACTCGTCCATGCCCACGACCCCTTAGGCTCCGTGGGGCCGTGGCGTGGGCGCTGGGCTGCAGGGTG
Organism: Craseonycteris thonglongyai; assembly: GCA_004027555.1. Taxonomy (NCBI): domain Eukaryota; kingdom Metazoa; phylum Chordata; class Mammalia; order Chiroptera; family Craseonycteridae; genus Craseonycteris; species Craseonycteris thonglongyai. Next base: position 61,449 of record PVKE010000344.1, read on the forward strand.
GGAGCCGGGTGGCCGGGCACGAACGGCGTGAACCCCAGTGGCTCATTACACACATGCAGTGACTTGATGGATGAAAACCTGGCAGAGGGCGAAGGAGGAGGATTGTGTAAGACCCCGCTGGCCTGGGTCCGCTGCGTGTCGTCACAGCCGGTTATGCAATGAGGTGCCACCACGACGCGGCCGCGGGGAGGCGAGCTGTGGGTCTCGGAACCCCCGGGAAGGACACACACACACACACACACGCTTTTCTGTTACACTGTTAGAGACGAGTTCTGTTTAGAAACAACTCCGAGAACAGTTTTCACATTGGAAACCAGTCAGATTTGCTCTGGCCTTGAAGAGCCTGCTTATGCAAAATTAAAACTGCACTTTTTTCTGAATGGGGAAATGGGTTAATCTGATTAATCAATGCAGTAAGGTCACCTGATAACCAATGACTTAAGTGTATATACATCTACGTATTTTGTCAACGCTACTTCAGAACCAGGAGTAAGGCTTGACCGGAGGACATGTTAAAATAGGATGGCGACGCTCTACATGAAAATAAAAATAAAAGGGAGATGTTTTGTGGTAAACATTGGGGGTCAGGTTAGGATGGCAATTCGCTACTTATCTCAGGGTACAATGTGAAGAGATTTATAAAAAGCGTGGGTCAGGCCCACTCCGTCGTTCCTCATGAAGGTTGAAAGCTGAGGCCTCTGGGACGCTGGGTCCCTCCCTGGCCGGAGCTGTGACAAGGACGTCAGGGAGCCTTTGGGGACAAGCGATTACAGAAGCTGCCTCAGGGACCAGGGACACCCTCAGTTGTGCACGATTCTGGGGCGTCCCCGGAGAAGGAAGGCCGGGCCTCGTTTTGAGGGAACCTCACGGAGACGTTGTGGTAAAAATACCGGACTCACCTCCCGTGTCTGCTTTCCCTGCAGGAGCTGATAGACGTGGACAGCGAGGTGGTGTTTGAACTGGCCTCCTACATTTTACAGGTAAGCGCGACCCCCGACCCCGACCCCGACCTCGACCCCAGGTGGAGGCAGGGGAGGTCTGCATGCACGGCCGGCCGCTGTGGCCACGCACATGCGTGTCCTCATGTGGGGAAGGGCTCTTAGGGTCCATCTGCCACAGCATTAAGCACACACTTCCGGAGCCATGAGACATGTCTCCCCACAAAGGAACACCGTGTGTTAGGCCTGAGCCTGGGGTTACCTGGCCCTCCTGGCTCTGGGTCTGGGCTCGTCTCCACTTGGGAGGAAGCCAAGAAAAGAGCAAGAATTCATTCCCGAGAGCCTTGCTCCGGTCCCCCCGGGCAGACAAGCCAACAACCTCTTTTGCTGTGAGGGGGTCTGCCTGGATGTTAGCAGCAGCGACCACACCTGTAACACTGGCAAGATGAATCCAAACAATGCCATCCACTCACCCCTTCCACAAAGATGCCTGAACTGCAGCCATGCTCCAGGCAGCCTGCCAGATTCACCGAAGGTCCCAGGGGCCCTGCCTCTAGGAGTTTCTAGAAGAGCCGGGACGTGGCCTGCAACACAAGACGAAACGATAGGTTGCAGGGGATGGGCATATCCACGCAGACACACATTCAGAGTCAGAGCCTTAAACTAGAGAAAGTCAGAGCCGGCCTGACAGGTGGGGACTTGCCATCCATCCTATGACTCACTGCCCTTGTGTCTGAAGTTTCTGAACTTGAATCTAGTGTCTCACATACCTCCTCGAACTAGAGTCCCGTAGCGGAGAAGACACAGCAGTGACCAGCTGAGCTGACTCGGGGGGGGCTGTCCTGTCCCCTGTATTTTAGACTCTGTAACACTTTTGTCACAACAGTTCACTGACGTTGAATTTTTCAGAGTCTGTAACATTTGTATCACAATGTTTCACTGATGTTGAACTTTTTAGAGTCTGTAACATTTGTATCATAATGTTTCACTGACAATGGATTTTTTTAGAATCTTTAACACTTGTATCACAATGGTTCACTAATGTTCAATTGTTTTTTCTTCCACAGGAGGCAAAGGGTGATTTTTCTAGGTGAGTTTACACATTTTTGCTTAAAAAATATATTCCATTGTGTCTGTTAAAAAGAAAGGAGTCTATCGTGTGCGGGAAGGCAATTTGTTAATTATATACATGTATGAGGCGATCCAGCTCTCCACGTGTCAGCTGAAACAGACACATCAGGCATAGGACGTGTAACCACAGCGAGGAGGGCGTTCTGCACTAAATAAGGAGAGGAGGTCACTGAAAGGCTGGGGTGGAACCCTGTGTCCCACGTGGCCACTGTTGATGTTCGTTGGGTTTTCTCTGAGGCCCCGAATCCCCACTGTGCTGTGGATAAGGCTGCAGGCATAACCCCAGCAATCTAACCCAGCGTGGACGTCTTTATTTTTCCTCTGTTTCGGTCCCTGGCCCTTAAGGGACTAAAATGCTCTTCCACAGGGAGATAGATGCATTCATGGACGGGTTAGAGCACAAATATCCCACCTCTGCTCTGCTTCCTTCTCCATGGGGGACGTTAGCACATAAACGACAGGACCACTAGGAGGCCCGCTTTCATCTCGGCTACATCGCCTCTCCTGTCTCTGGGTCGTTACTGGAGCCGTCACCATAGAGGCTTGTGACGTCCTCCAACAGGACTATCTGCTCACAGCCAGGGCTTCCCCGGGAAGCGGGGGGAGCCCACTGTCTGGGGTCAGGGTCTGAGAGGCAGGAAGAGCATCCTCACGCAGGGTCCTGGCCTGTTCTCAGCGAACGAGCAAATCGCAGTGGTCAGGAAGCTGGGCTCCTGCCACTGCTCCATGAGGGAGCGTCTGTTTTCTCGTGCTCTGGGGGCATTCCCTCTGCAAACGCATTATAAACGGGCCTCCCTGTGCTCGGCTGGCTTTGCCAAGCTCATGCCCACAGGCTCGCGGGGTCTCTGCCGCCCTCGCTTCACTCTCCCTGCGCAGCTCTGAGGCCTCCCAGTGCAGCCCTGCACGGCATGTCCCCACTCAGCCCTCTCAGCAAAAGCCGGGCTCCACCAGCGTGTTCTGTACAGGGCTGGCCCGTGGGCATCTTGGGTTTTGGGGGCCGCACAGCCCCCTTGCAATTCTCCACCTGTTCCTTATGAGCGTGGAAGGCAGCCAGGGCCCCACACAACTGGCGGTAGACTCAGAAACCTGAATTTTGTATGCATTTCCTGTATCGTGAAATGTTCCTCTTCTTTTGATTTTTTTTCTCCCCCAAACCCTTTCACAGCGTAAAAGCCGTTGTTAGCTCTCGGGCCATGTGGAAACAAGCAGAGGGCCGGATTCGGCCCAGGGGCCGCCAGGGGCAGCTTAGTCTGAATGTCTGCAGGGACTTCCAGGCCCCGTTTTATTTCACTTTCCAGAGTTCTTGCCCTAAAGCTGAGGTGGCCGTTCATTACTTTTATTTTTACTAAGCCTTTTCTACAGCATCAGTAGGAGACGTTGAACATTGTGGGTGGCCACTCCCCGTTCACTGTTGAATGAAACAGTGTCAGGGCGAACGAGCTGCAGTCTGTGGTGTTTCTTTGTTACTTTTTCAAGCCCTGCATGTGGTCTTGGCGGCTGGGAACTTGGGTGAGAGCGGATACATCGTTCCTCCCTCCCTGCACATACCGCTCCCTGCTTTTGCCAGCTCTGACCTCCTGTAAATGTTATACTTATTTTCCAGCTCTGACCTGGATGGAATGTGACCTGTGGGTACTTTATATCCAAGGCTGTTTTGCCCAGGATGTGTTTTGAAGCCCTGCACCGCAGGGGCCACCAGGGAGGCGGGGGTGGGGATGGGGTCCGGCTGGGGGGAGCAGGCCCAGGCTGGTGGGAATGCCTGGCCCCTGGTACACGTGTGGAATCCCAGCCTGGCTGGGCCTCACGCTGTGTTCGCCCCGGCAGCTGTCCCTGGGGGAGAGAGATGGCTGTCGGGGTGGCGATGGTCAATCACCTGCTTGAGAAGGTCAGTTTATCTCACAGTGTGGACCCTCCACGCCTCCCAGGGTAGAGGTGGCCTGTCACTGACCCCCTGATAAACACGCCTTTGCCAGGCAGCTGGCCCCTGGTAACTGGGCTCGGCTCGGGGGCCTGGAGTTTGGGAAGAAGGAACGTCATTCTAAACCCCTCACCAGTGCCTCTCCCTTTTCTACGTGGAAGAAAAGGCCCCCAGCATGGACGCTGCCCACCTTGGGTTTGGTGGCTGGTCTCTGGTGTGTGGGATGCCCTGCCCTCCTGGCGTTCCAGAAACATACTTCTGCTCCAGCGCTAACATCGCGAGACTGCATGGCTGCTGTTCTGGGTACTGAGACGCTGTGACTTGTCTCCGGACCCCGTAAGCACAGCACGTGTCCCGAACAGCACTCCTGAATGAGACATCGGGTGAGAACACGCAGAACACTGGCGGAGGCTCTGAATTCCGAGCAGTTCCAGAATCCAGAGGCTCAAATAGGCAACAGTCGCTGTGTCATACCTGAGGGTTCTGAATCTACACCTTCCTAAAAGGCTGGCTGTTCAGCCCTGGATGCTATTTGTCTCTCTGCCGATGTTTCAGTGAATAGATAACAAATTGCATTTATGTAGAAAGAGTATGAAAAACCTGCAGACTGTGAGAACCATTTCAAGAAAAATAGGGTGATTTGTACAGAAGGGAAAAGCCAAAAGTGCCAATACGCTTTCTTAGAAAAAGAACTGAGGGTGACTCCAAAACGTCCAGACTCTTCCTCGTGAAATCCACGGGCGTTTGTTTCTGTTTCTGCTTTTGGACTGTTTGCTCAGCACAGCCCCAGAGCCTTGTCCTGAGATAACCCCCTGCATTTTCCAATGAAGGGAAGCAGCCACTTCCTTGTGTTAGTGAACCTTGCAGTGAAATTGTGCTGTTGAAAGAAAAGGGCTGAGAGGCAGATTGACAAGAATTGCCCACAGCGGGAAGCAATGTGTCCTAGATGATCTGCATTGAATGCGGCAGACTGTTATCGTCTAGGAAGGAGTCCTATCTAAGAACAATAGTTCCCTGTGCCTGTGATTTTTCCTTCCCACAGCAGGTAGCAATTGCACTCATTCCCTGGTGTGTTTCACTGTCACCATCAGGAAACCAATGGAGTTGGCGTTTCTGTTTAAAAACGGTTGGCCGGCTTCAGAACTGTGAAGCTCGGCAGCTTTGTAGGCGACGTCTTAGCCTGAGAGGGGTCAATGCAGTTTAAACACAAAGTGTTCTTGTTTGATGACTTCTGTAGACGGGCAGTCGACTCGCTTGCATTCTATGTGATTTAGACATTCGTCATTCAGCATGAGCTCCTCTGAGCACTGACACTTCCTGTTTAAAAAAAGAAGTTTTGAAAACCTTGGGTTGTTGTAGGAAAATAATACTCTCCTTTAAAAGGTCAACGCAGAAAACACCTCATTTAATGTGAATAGGACATTCAAATTGCACAGACACACTCTAAATTAATAGAAGGCTCATCGCTACACTGTATTAAAGCAGGTGTTGCAAGAACTTGTTTGTTTTTTTTTGGTCTCTTGAAAACCCTGGTAGCCACTCCCCACCCTCTGCATTTGAGAACCACTTCGCTTTTGACTTTCTGTCAGCCCTTCTTGAAGTGTGCCAAGGAAAACAAAAAGAAGAAAAACAGTAACTTCAAACAACATGTTGCCATATCAGTGAACCAATTCAAAAATACTTAATGCTGAACAATAGCACCAATAAATGCCCCAATTGGCCACCTTTGATACAAAGTATCATCCATACATCCAGGGGGCCTGTGGTACAAAGTATCATCCATACATCCATGGCACCTTCGATACAAAGTATCGTTCGCACATACATGGCACCTTCGATACAAAGTATCGTTCACACATCCATGGCACCTTTGATACAAAGTGTCAGTCGTATATCTTCACCACCTCTGATACAGAGTATCACACGTACATCCAGGGGGACTCTGATCCAAAGTATCATCCACACACCCACACCACCTTTGATACAAAGTATAGTTCGTACTTCCACTGAGTAAAGAGCATGTTACATAGAATTCTTCACTGACGAGATTGATTGAAGCCAGAGCCCCTCAGCTGTGTTGCTGTGGGTCATCATCTCCTGGGACCGGGAAATAGCTTGGCTGCCGAGGAGAGATGTACCGATGCGCACGTCTCCCAGCACAAGGTTTGTTAGGACCCGCACAAAAGCCCACAGCACCTGGACGAGGTTGACCGGAAGGAAATCCCCCATAAGGATCCATGGCCCACATTTTGCTTACGGGCCCAGCAGAGCCTGTCACGTGTATGAGAGGCAGGACGCGGGGTGGCTGCCCTACATCTGTGATTCTCTGTCCCAAATAAGCACAGCGGCCAGAGAAGAAGCTGCAGAGCTGTGATCGGAGGCTTCGGGGTCAGCGTACACGCACACTGAGATGTCCGTCCCGGTGAGACAGCGTCTGCGTGTTGGAGCTCGGTGGTTGGTGAGAGAGATCTTGCTGTGTCCCTGGTCTATCAACCTAATTCTGTTTCACTCCAAAGACATCGCTTTTAGAGACTGAGCAACCCGTTTGTTAGCCAAGGAAATCGATTTCCACCTCTGTTTCTGGAGAGGAGGTGGAGTATTTTTTGGAGCTGTTCTTAGCACTCTGGGGGAGCAGTTAGAAGCTTAAAAAAGCATTAATAATCATACAGATCTTTTACTATTTTACCTTCTGTAAACCATCAGACCGTGCGTTCACGAGTCTGAAAAGATAAAATGAGATTTCAGTGACCAGAAAAAAAACAAAAAAGTATTTTCTTGATTTTTTTTTTCTCTTCGTTGAAACTTTGTTTTGCCTTGTTAAAGAGCTTGTGAATTAATGTGTTGTTTTTTTTAAGAGCGTTTTTGAATTAATGTAAATGAAACTGGACTCCCCGGGATCAGAAAACTCCTGGACGGTCGGCCATTGTTGTTTTTTTGGTCCAACTAGATGATGTCGTTTAGGCAGCCATGAGTCAAAGGGAGGATTTTAAAAAGACAAACAGGAAAAGCAATGGAAGAGTGAGTTTTCTTCTGACTTTTCAGTCCCATACACATCTGTGGAGATGCAGATCTTTAAAAAAGAGATGGCAAGGTTACCTGCTAACCGATGAAAAGAAAGCCGCTTCATCGAAAGCAGCAGCCAGCAAATCACGACTCCATTTACCAAGTTGCACAAACTATGTTGTCACCCTCGGGAACCACACTCACAGATGAAGGGAGAAGTTGTCCCTTAGCTGAGTCGGCCATTAGCCTCGGACATAAAGGCCGGGGGTGACTCCCACATGTGTCCACAGTTGCAGTTGGGGAGCGAGGGTGGCGTGTTTATCCGTGACACATGCCCAGAATCCAGAGTCCTATGCTGGGAGGATCCCAGGGGGTCTCGCATGCTTCCCGTTGTCTGCGAATGGTCACATGCCACCCCCACCCCCGGCTTTGCAAGCCCCCCACATACACGCACACAGACAGGAGGAGAGAGGCAGGAAAGGAGAGAACCTGTTTCCTTCGGGGCTTTGAAAGACCAGCAAAGGAGAAACAACCTACAACATCTCTGCACGAATCCATCTCCGCATTCTCTAGATTCACGGGCTGCCGGATAAAGTAACACAGACCTACCGTGCATGGGTCTCGGAAGCTGTCGGACAGGGTTGTCCAGCCAGTGACTCCCTTGGGCCACATTGGAAGAAGAAGAATTATCTGGGGCCCCACATAAAATACACAAATGAACACTGATGAGCTCAAATAAAATCACAAGAACATCTCACAATGGGGAGGCCGGGGAAGCTCCGCAGGTTGAGCATTTGCCTCGCAGCCGTGAGGTCCGGCTTCCATGGCTCTTGTCATTTCCAACCGGGTGACATCAGAACCGCCAGGGTCAGGAAGAATGACAAGTAATTCCTCCCCACGGGCCCAGGCTTCTGCCAGTGGCCACACCTCACTTGGTCTGAAGGGAATCTTCTAGAAAAGTGTTTCCTCGGGGTTTCAAGGAAAGCAGACATGTTGTGGATGTTGCTTACGCTCTTGTTGCGGGTCACCTTTGCTTTCCTCACTTTGCGGTGCCCTCGGTACGTTTGTCGGCGATGGTATTTGTGGAACAGTCCCTGTGGGACGTATCACTAGGAACTGTGGCTTTCTGCAGTACATCGCTCGAATGCCCATGTTTTCTAAGCCGTGCAGGGGGTGGAAGAGAGACACGGCGTCTCATAAAATAGGAAAAAAAAAACCAACCCTAAATCCGCCAACCCAGCACCGAGAGGCCACTTTGTTGATGGCAACTTTAAAAGGTTGGCGTAGGGGAAGCCGGGATGGCTCAGCGGGTTGAGTGCTCACTTTGCAGCCCTGGGGACCAAGGATTGAGTCCCAGTCCCGGCCTGTGTGGACCCACATGCTGAACTAGGGTGAGCTTCCCATGCAGGAGGCCCCCAGCCCAGCTCCTGCCCTGCATGGCCCCCGCCCACCTGTGTGGAACGAAACCATGTGGAAAACTGATGACGTGCAACTATGGAGACGGCTCTGGGCCCTCCCCCTTCTCTCTGCCTCTCTCTGTCTCTTTCTCTGTTAAAAAAATTTTTTTTTTTGGAGTAAAATCCAGTTAATCTTCCAAACAAGACAACTTCGGGTTTATTCTCAGTTTAGTGAGTGGCCCGTCCGAAGGGGCAAATGGGGGACCCCGAGAGAGGAACCATGGGACCTCCGGCTTCTCTGTCAGGTTCTAACCAACCTCACGGGTCTCTGGAGAGAGATGGACCCATCTCCCACCAGGGCAGCCACAGTGTCCGGCCACATCTCGGTCACTCCAGATGTTTACAGGTAGCAGAAAGACACAGCTGTCCCTGGGGGAGGAGTCAGGAGCTGTGGACAGAATGTAATGGTTGCAGTTGAGCTTAGTGCCTGGAGACGCCCCCCTGTCAGTCACTTTGTCCTGGCCAAGGGCCCAAGACCCCGGCATCGCTTTGTCCTGGGCGAGGGCCCAAGACCCCAGCATCGCTTTGTCCTGGGCGAGGGCCCGAGACCCCGGCATCGCTTTGTCCTGGGCGAGGGCCTGAGACCCCAGCACAAGCCCCGGCGGAGACACCAAGCCTGGGCCCGTCCGCGGGGACACCTGTTTGCCCACAACCTCATGTCCAGTGGGTGAGACAGCCTGTTGCCCTCACAGCCCATGTGCCCATGAGTGCGACACGTGTGGAAGCTTGCACGTCCACGTCCTGCCTCTCTCACCATTTGACCCCATGGACGTTCATCCCCGAAAGCTGCCTTTTTGATACTTCAGGGGCCACGCAAGGTGCCAAGGGGCTGTTTCCTTTCAGCCGCCGTTCTCGGTGACCTCAGTTAAATGCTGCCCAAGACCCAGAGGTCCCTCCTCGTGGGCTCACCAGCGTTTGGTGAGCGGGGTCGTTGCTGCAACTGTGGATGGAGAGCGAATGAAAGTCCCGGCCCTGCTGGGCAACTGAGCTGCTCTGGCCACACATGTCCCTGAGGGAGGCCTCCAGCCGCTGACCATTGTCTGTGACACGAGCTTGACCTCAGTCCACCTGGCAGGGAAGACCCTCGACATCCGGTGCCCAACCTGCCTTCCATGAACTGAATCGCCCCTCCGGACCACCCACTGTGGTTGAGCTCGCGGGTTCAGGTGGCGTGGCCTCCGTGGGTACATTTGTTGTTTAGCAACAGGATCAAACACTGCGCTTGTGGCCAGTCATCTTTTAATTCGCACGCCTCGCCCCCGGCACTGAATTGTGAGCCCCGGTGGGATGAGTGACGATGGTCCCTCCACATTTACTTCCTGAGCTGCTGCCTCACTGCCCAGGGTCCCAGTGGCCACATTCACCCTGCCTGGTGTGCGCCCCACGGCAGCCGATAGCGTCGCCTGGCTTAGAACTGGGGGCCCCGCAGACCCCAGGAGGGAGCTCCGAGGTGCCTTGTGGGTCCGTGTAGGGAAACACGTTTCGCACATGGAACCAGCCCACAGCGCCTGCTGCCAGGGACAGACGCCCAGCTGTCCTGAGGGTCAGGGGGGGGGGGCCAGGCATCCGACCAACACCGGTCACAGCTGGGGGACCTTGACGTGCCCTCCAACCCTGAGAGCGAGAGAGTCTGAGGGAGAAGGGTTCCTGGGACCCCCTCTTCCTCCTGGTCCCAGATAATCCGCTTCCCGCCGTCAGCTGTGTGTCCAGGTGTGGTCGGACGCAGAGGTGTCGTGTCTTGTCTCGTCTCGGGGAGAACGGTTTCCCGCGGGGGGTCAGTCCCAGGGAAGCAACTTGGAAAGCGTGTGCAGGAACCGAGCCTATGGGGGGCACCGTCCTGGGCTCCCTTCCCACCTGGGGACCCTTCTCCCAGGTTTGCGCTGCTGGGGGGGCCAGCAGCCTGCACCCCTCCCCGTGTGCACAGCAGCCGGTGTGTGTGTGGGGGGGGGAGTGGCCTTATCCCTTTAAATGAATAAATAAAACACAAGCACTCCCTGTTTGCCGCTGCAGTGCGGTAGGGGGCGGGTTGGAGGCTGAGCCCACTCCCCTTCTCTTCCAGCAACGACGTAGTGAGGAGCGACCTGAAGAAGCTCCCGGCACTGCCCACACAGGCCCTCAAGGAGCACCCGTCCTTGGCCTACTGGTGAGCCCACCCGCTGGGACCCGCGGGGCACGAGCCAGGGCCCCCGCCTGCTCCCAGGGCCTCACATCTCACGAGGAGCAGACCCAGCACCTGAGCTGCAACCTCATTTCACTGACAACCAGGCCAAGATAGCATGCGAGTCCTTTTAGGGGGAAAAACAGGCGTTTTTAGTTATTCTGCAGCTTGAGGTGTCTCACTTAGGCCGCAGTCGGAAAGGCCACCTCAGGACAAACCCTCGTCCTGGAGCTACCGGCTCCTCGCAGCGCTCGGGAGCACATGCGTCCCCGTGAGCAGTGTGCAGGGCTGTGTACACGGCCCGGCGGCCACAGGGGCCTCTTCTTGCCCTTGCAGTGAGGACCGCGTGATCGAGCACTACAAGAAGCTTAGTGGCCAGACAAGGGGCCAAGCGATCGTGAAGTGAGTGTCCCCCTGGCCCCTGAGGCTGCGGTCACGCGTGTCCCCGGGCCGGTGGGCAGGACGGGAAGCCATGTCTCCAAGGGGGCGATGGCTCAGATCTCATGTCCAAGTAAACAGCCGCCCCGAGAGCGTTAAGATACATGTATGTGATACCAGTTCTGCCAAATAACTATGCATGTATGTGTGTGTGTGTGTGTGTATGTGTGTCCTTGTGCGTGTGTGCATGTGTATGTGCCCGTGTGTGGACACACGTGTGTGTTCATGTGTGCTGCGCATGCATGTGCCTGTTTGCATGTGCGTGTGTGCCGGTGTGTGTGCGCACATCTGTGGACACACATGTGTGCGCCTGTGTGTGGGTTGTGCATATATGTGCTTGTGTGTGCATGTGGGTATGTATGTGCGTGGGAACGTGCCCATGTGTTGTGTGCGCATGTGCGTGCGTGTGCACATGTGTTGCCCGTGTGTGTGTGTTGTCTTCCCAGCTACATGAGCATCGTGGAGTCGCTCCCCACCTACGGCGTTCACTATTATGCCGTGAAGGTACGTGAACTCGGTGCCAGTTACCGAGCCTGAATGTTAATAATAATTCTCTCTTTCTTTCTGGCTTTCTTGGTGGTTTGGGGGGACTTGGTCGGGGAGAGTGCGTGTGTAGGGAGAGGTGTCGTGAGACTTGACTCAGTTTCTCTCCAGCGTCCCATTTCCCTTTCAGGAAGTGGGGGTAACAGATCCCCATGTCCTCAGAAGGGCCCCGGGAGGCGGGACCACAGAGCATCTCAGCGGCTTATTCCCGTGGTTCTCCATGCAGGAGGCGGTGGGGGAGTAACCCATGTATTGATTGATGTCTTAATGTTGGGTTCGAAAAGTAGGGGGTGTCTTCTACACGGGAAAATACAGTCATTTATCCCAACATGAAACATTTAACGAGATCATCGCTCAACATCAAGCCAAGGGAGGCAGAAAACGGTTCTGAGCTCAAGATGGTTTTTCCAGCCAACCTGAGGGTCTCTTGGGCTTCTACCCATTTCTCTCCCCACGTTTCCACCACGTCATTAATTCCTGTAGACAAGAGCCTGTGCCGTGTACCATGCCCGGGGCAGCACGGTGGGGGTGCTGGCAATTATCGGGCAGAGGGTGGGGGAACCTAAAGCTGCTCTTAAATAAAATCTGGGGGAGCCGGGATGGTTCAGTGGGTTCAGCGCTCACTTTGCAGCCCTGGGAACTGAGGATTGAATCCCGGCCCCGGCCCGTGTGGACCCATGTGCTGAACTGGGGTGAGCTTCCCATGCGGGAGGCCCCCAGCCCAGTTTCCACCCTGCATGGCCCCCGCCCACCTGTGTGGAATGAAACCATGTGGAAAACTGATGACAGACAACTATGGAGATGGCTCTGGGCCCTCCCCCTTCTCTTTGTCTCTCTCTTGCTCTCTTTCCTGTCAAACAATAAAATTTTTAAGAAGTTAAAAGAATTGAAAAGCTTGCCCCCGGCTCTGACAGTGGCGGGCAGGGTCTCCCTGAAGGCCGTTTGGAAGGCCGGCCCCGGGCACCTGGCATCTGAGAGGGGCACAGGGACACGGCGCTGGCCGCTTGTCATGAAGGGGGCGGCTCCAGGACCCCTCCTGGCCACCTGTGAATACACATCCCTGAGCCTCACTGGAGGACCAGGCACGGGGCGGACAGGGGACCCCCACATGCCCCTTCGCCCCCTCCTGCACCCGTGGCCTCTGTGCGTCTCCGCCCCCGTGCTCACCTTTCCCCCTTGTTGTAGGACAAGCAGGGGATACCATGGTGGCTGGGGCTGAGCTACAAAGGCATCTTCCAGTACGACCACCATGACAAGGTGAAGCCCAGGAAGGTAAGCCGGCCGCTGCCCCCGAGCCCCCTCCCCCTCGGGCGTGTGCAGATTCCCGCACCAAAATCCAGCCCGGGCTCCCATGGCAAAGGCGCGCTCGCCCCGTATGACTGCGGGCACCTCCTGCTCTGTCAGTCATCTCGGGCCGGGAGTCTGGCTCAGCTCGCTCAGTGCAGATCCATGGGCCCGAGGACTCCAAAGGCTGCTCTCTGTTTCCGGGGTGCTGAGTCCTTGGGAACACAGGGTCCATCATCCTTGAACCCTGAGGCTAATCTCAATTTTCCCAAAGACTGTGCGCGTGTGTGTAGAGATGCGGCAAGAAGAGGTTGCAGGTCAAAAAAGGGTGAAAAATAAAGAGGAGTCAGAGGTGCTCCTGCAAATCAGGCAAATATTTTCTTATTACGTTTACTGGGGATGACACTGGCTAGTGAAGTTACACAGGTTCCAGGTGTGCAATTCTGCGTCACATCGTCTGTGTGCTGCATTCTGTGCTCACCACCCAGGGTCAGCTCTCCCTCCATCACCATGTATCTGATGCCCCTCCCGCCTCCCGCCCCCCTGCCCCCCCGCCCCCTGACCCTCGACCCCCGACCCCCACCTAGACCCCAGGTCACCGCTGAACTACTGTCTGTGTCTGTGAGGTTTTTCCTGTTTTGATTGTTCATTCGTTCTGTTCTTTAGATTCCACATGTAAGCGAGATTGTATGGCCCTTGTCTCCTTCAGTCTGACATTTCAGTCAGCATGATAACCTCTAGTCCCATCCACATTGTTGCAAAGCATGCGATTTTATTCTTCTTTATGGCCGCGTAGTACTCCGTTGTGCAAATGTCCCACCGCTTCTTTATCCAGTGGTTTGTTGACAGGCGTTCAGGTCGTGTCCCTGTCCAGACTATTGTGAATAACGCTGCAATGAACATAGGGGAGCGGATCTTTTTTTCGAGTCCGTGTTTTGGATTTCTTTGGATAAATGCCCAGCCGTCAGAGTGCTGGATCATAAGGTGGTTCTGTTTTTAATTTTTTGAGGACCCTCCATACTGTTTCCCACGGTGGCTGCACCAATTTGCAGTCCCAGTAGCAGGGCACCAGGGCTCCCTTTTCTCCGTGTCATCCCCAGCACCGTTTGTGGATTCCTTGCAGACAGTCATTCTGACAGGTGTGAGGAGCGACCTCCCTGTGGCTAGGTTTGCATTTGTCCGATGATTAGCGATGTTGAGCGTCTTTTCATGCGTCTGTTGGCCATCTGTGTGTCTTTGGAGGAGAGAAGACTGTACAGGTCAAACTGCGAGACATGTGCTGAGTCTGTGGAAAGCACACTTGCTCTGGGGGAGAGACACTGTGTGGGCCCTGCATGTCCTTCCTGGTCGCTCTCCCGGCTCCTTGATCCTTGAGCAGATTGTACATCCACATGGCGTCTCAGGCCGTCTCTCGTGGCCTATTGGCCAGCTTCCTTATTAAAGTGGGGAGAACAGCCCTGCGTTGGAGAGATTTTCACTCAGCTCATCAGCCAGCCACTTACATGCTCAGAAAAGGTCCTGAGAAAGGGTGTGCAGGAATTCCTCCGCGGGGACAATTCGGCAGGAGCCCGGCTTTCGGGGCACGTTGCTTTGTGTCTGCTTTTTTCTTTTCAAGTTCAACACTCCCAGACCCTTTAACAAAGCCCCTGATGGTCCACACAGTGGGAGGCCACGGTGCCGTGGACCCTGGAGATGCTCAGCCAAGTTCCTTAAAACCCAGCAGAGCATTTGGAAGCACATGGTGACAACAGGGATCCCTGTGTTCCGCTTAATTTATTACAGTGTTTAAGCTTGCTGTAGTCCTCTGAGCACTAATGAAGACTGAGGAGGTAACAAGGTAACACCTGACGCTCATAAAATGCAGGGGGCGTGGCACATTCCCAGGGCTCAGATACATTGCAGATACGCTGTAACCCCATAGATTTAGGCTTCCTTAAGCCTCTGAGACAGGTTTCAAGATAAGAAGGAGGAAGCCAGGGGTGTGAACGGCCCACCATTGAAGAAAAAAGAATTTACTCTCATTTGTGGAACTTATCCAAGTCGTTTAATGTTTTACAATGTTAAAAGGCCAATGTATTTATTGAGGGTATTGGCTCCACTCACACTGAGTTTCTAAGGCTTCTGAGGACATAGCTGGATTCTTAAGTCTACTGCCAGTTGAGGGGCAACCACGCCATCAGTCACAAATGATTGATTGATTGATTATTGATGATTCATTTTTAAAATGTCGGTCGCACGCCTGTTCTGGGCCAAGCAGGCTGCAGGGCACGGAGATGCCTGAGACACACGTCGCGTCCTCCCGGCCTGCCCGGTTAGGGGGAGCGCTGTTTGATCGGGCGTCATGATCCCACAGTCTCTGTGATGATCGGCTGTGAATTAAAGGGCAGAGTCACTGTCTGGGCTCCAGGTGGGGAACCAGTCTCATAGGCTGTGCAGACGGACGGACAGGTGGACAGATGGGTGGACGGATGGGTGGGGAGCCGTGCCTGCTGAGAGCTTTGTTCGCTGGTTCTTACAAGGCCCCCGGGGGCCACACGGGCCCCCCCACTTTCTGAGGAGGGTTTGCATTTCTTTGGTCGCAGCCTGAGAACTCGGCCGGAAAGCTCTGTGCCCTCTGGGAGGTGTCATAAAGAACACCCGCAGGATGCCACACGTTAGACTAGAGACCCCCTGCCCCAGGGGGGGGGGCACGTCTGCGTAAGACACACGCTCCAGAAAGAGCAGAAGCCTCCCTGGAAGGAACGCTACTCAGAACCCGCAAACCGTCACTTAGGGCTGCAGGCCCTGCCTCCAGATGGCGTCTCCCAATGAGCACTGAGCGCATGCTTAGCACCGTGGGGTCCCCTCTGGGACTTCAGGAGGAGGAGTCCGTGTCCCTGACCGTGTTTCAGAAGCGGGGGTCTGAGCTCAGGGAACTGGTGTGTTCCGGTTACCTCCCCGGATTAGTGAAGAGTTTTGAACCATCTGAGAGTATGGGTCAGACAGGAAGTGGCCCTTCCAGGAAATAGTCCGTTAATGGTGTCCTGGCTCTAGTGCGCCCGCCTGCTGAATTATTCAGGGCGCTCAGCGCTCCGCTAATGCACCCGGACCCTGTTTTCGGCTTCTGTTTGGACGCACTTGACTTCTCTGGGGGCTGTGGAGCCCTTGGCCTCAGCCGGCCCGGGGTGCAGCCCCCGCCCCTGAGAACAGAAACCCCACTTAACGCGTTTAGCATTCCTGGCATTCCTCGGGCTCTGCTCTCTCACTGGGTTGGATCAAAAGGGCTCCTCTGCTGTCCCCCTCAGCCTTTCAGATCTCACTCGGCAACCGGCTGGCAGGGGACGCCCTGGACACAGGCCATCGAGGGGCAGGGGGCCACCACAGAGGTGTTGGGGTGCAGGGTGGGGGGGCAGAGAGCCTGCCGCCTTCAGTCTCCGAGAAGGAAAGAAAAGCCACCGTGTGCTGAGAACATCGAGGAGCTTGTCTTGGAGCCCCCGTGCGAGGCACGGCTGGATTCTCTCTCTGCCACAATCCTGACCGCTCCTCCCATGAGCTGGATCAAGCTGGTCCAGCCACAGCCCAGGACGGCTTTGAACGTGGCCCAACACAGATTCGTAACCTCTCCTAAAACCTGATGAAGTGATGCCCGGCCCTTGTTGCACCTCGTGGGCTGTCGTTAGTGTGAGTGCACATTACGTGTGGCCCAGGGAAGCCAGAAGGCCGGACGCTGCAGACAAGAGGTTAGAGTTGCATAGAGGCCGCTGACTGAGAAATCCTCTCCAGTGCAGTGCCCACCCTCCCCCGGGGCCTACGAGTGGCCCTCAGGTGCAGGCCCTGCACACGTGACAATGGACATACAGGAGATGGCTCCCTGCCCACTGAGTGCGCTCAGCCTCGTGGGGAAAACGGACGAATGACAGACAATGTGAAGTGAGCCAGTCACGCGTGGCACTGGGTATCAAATTCTACCAAGACCACAGATGGGTAAGGGAGTGTGTAGGGCTTCGGCTGTTGTTAGGACAGAGCCTGGGGCCTCTCTCGGTTCCCACAGCCCCCCGCCCCCCAGGAGCGGTCGCAGAGCTGGGGGCTGCCTGAGCCGACCTCTGAGGGCACCGCCTTGCGGGATATGTTCTGGCTGAGGTCCTGGCTGTCACTGAAGAAGGTGACGGGAGGACACGAGAGCCATTTCTCTGCAGGAGAACAGGGGTGTCCCCCTGGGGTGGCGTGTTTGGGGGTGCGTCTCACAAGGCACTGTGATCTGAACACCTCCCCGGTCAGCCTGGCGCCTGAGCGCTGGTTTCACGTCCATTCCCGGACCGGCAAGGTGCCATGTTCCTGCCCCGGCCCGCCTGTCACTTGTCGTGAGAAGACGTCTGGCCTGGTAGCCAGGACACCAGGTCTAGCTCCATGTCCACACGACGAGCCACCTCCCTCACCCAGGAGGCGGCTCCGGTGCATGACCGAGGATCTGGGGTGCGGACAGCAGCCCAGGAATGAGGCGGGCACCGGCCGGGATGGGCAGCGGGCACCATGGCTGCAGGGCAGCCCAGCAGCCCCCTCCTGCAGCCGAGACCGGCCACCTTCCAGATCACTGGAGGAAAGCGGGGTCCCGCCGCTCGGGGAGCCTCTGACCTGAGGGTAACGAGGAGAAGCACATCAAAGCCAAACGCTGCCTCTGCAGGCCAGCGGCCCCGCCCACTCCAGGGGAACACACGTAGGAGTCAAGTGTGCCAGCGTGCCCTGCGTGCGTGGGAGCCCTGCGAGCATATGCGCATGCTCTGCGTGCAAGCCCAGGGAGCGTGTGCGCATGCCCTGGGAGCGTGCGAGCCCTGGGAGCGTGTGCACATGCCCTGCGTGCGTGCGAGCCCTACGAGCGTGTGCGCATGTCCTTTGTGCGAGCCCAGGGAGCATGTGCGCATGCCTTGTGAGCGTGCGAGCCCACCTTGTGAGCGTGCGAGCCCTGCGAGCGTGTGTGCATGCCCCACGTGTGGGCGCATGCCCTGCGTACGTGCTCACGAGCCCTGCGTGCGTGCGAGCCCTGTGAGTGTGTGCGCATGGCCTGCGTGCGTGCTTACAAGCTCTGCAAGGGTGTGCACGTGCTTTGCATGCATGTGTGCATGCGTGCCTTGCGTGTGCACATGCCCTACAAGTGTGCGTGCGTGTCCTGCGTGATGCGTGCCCTGCGAGGGTGTGCAGGTGCCTCACGCGTGCGCAATGCCCACCCGTGCGTCGTGGCACCGGGCCTCACAGCTGTGGGCTGTGGAAGGCCGGACGACACGGGTCGGGGGCCGGCGTCCCGCCAATTCCTCCAGATGGAAGCCTGTAGGGCTCAGAGAGGACCCCCACCCTGCCCTGGGCGCCCCGGGAGCCCCAGCATCAATGCATCACTGCCCACCGCCACCAGCAGGGACCAGCACAGAGAGCCCAGAGGAGGCCTGGTAGGGGACTGCCCACAATTTGGGGGTGCTCTTGGTGGGGATGGCCTTCTTACGGAGACGGAGCACCCCTGGGAGTTGGGGGTTTTGTCCCAGTAACTCGTTTCCCTGCGTTTTTACTGAAGCGCGTCTCACGATTGGCGGCGACTTCAAAAGCACAAGGCCCCGGGGCACTGCTGGTCACCCCGGTTTCTCCCCAGGCCCCCACAGGCCCCCTTTTCTCTGTGTCTGGCCTCGTCTGCCACCTGCATTTCATATGAGGGGGATCAGATAATCGGTGGCCTTGTGCGTCGGCTTCTTGCACTTGGAAGTGTCTTCAAGGTGCCTCCCTGTTGCAGGAGGTGCAGAACCTCAGTCCTCCTTAAGGCCGAGTGATGCTCCCCTGTGTCCAAGCGGACTTTAGCATTTCCTGCAGCCAAGGACGCATGCATGCACGCACACATGCACACACACACATGCGCAAAGTGGCACACATACACGTGTGTACACAGGCACACATAAAGTTCACGTGCATGTGTGTGCTTTGCCCCGTTTCCTTTGGATGTTGGTGCAACTGCCACTGCGGCCCTCCCTGCCCCTCCTGTGAGCAGTGACACCCCTGTCCTGCCCACCCTTACGTTTGTCCTTGTCATAAGGTGACCAGATTTTAACATTAATAAAGCGGGACACCATTGACCGGCGGGGAGGGGTTCTTGATTAAAAATTGGGTCTATCTCCCGCCGTTCCCTAGCTTGTCATGCATTCTTTCCAAAAATCGGGACTTTTTTTAAACGCCGCGGGACACGGGACAAATTGTTAAAAATCGGGACTGTCTCGCCAAAAGCGGGACGTCTGGTCACCTTATCCTTGAACCTGTTATGCTGATTTCCTCCTTGTGCAGTTTTCTCACTCGCCTGCCTCTTTCACAGATACACATGGGGGTCTTCGTCCATCTTTTCCGTTGTTTCGTGCCCACTGCCTAGCGTGGTGCCTGGCATATGGTGGACACGCAGGACATATTTGTGAATGAATAAAAGCACTTAAGGCGCAAAGTCTCTGCTAGCTTGTGTGACCCACCTACAATTCTGAGGACATTTGCGTGTGCATGTGGTGGCCTCATCTGTGAGGACAGAGGTGGTAGCCGCTGCGAGGACGAGTTTAAGACGCCTGGGAGGACAGACAGGATCGGGAGGTCCCTAACATGTGGCCAGCATCCCCAGCGCATGGCCGCGTCTGGGGGCGTGGCCAGCGCCTGGGGGCGTGGCCCGCATCCGGGGGGCGTGGCCGTTGTCCCCAGGACATTGTGGGTGCTCACGTGGCCAGCGTCTGGGGGCGTGGCCGGCATCCTGAGGGCGTGGCCATTGTCCTGCAGGCCCTCAAGCGGTTCTGGTGAATCCACCCGCTTTCCTGTCTTGGAAGCAGGAAATGTCTGTCGGCTTGCTGAATCCGTGACCTTCGCTGTGTCTTGTTTCTGCTGAGCGGGGCGATTCTCAGCTGAGATTTTTGGATGTGTGTGTCTTTAACGAGCATGATTCAGAGGGGAAACCCAGGCCGCACGCCGGGACCTTCCTGACCGTGTGAACCTGAGTGACAGCAAAGCCGGGCACGACCACTGCAGTGTCCATGCGAAGCGGCCTCCCTCCCAGGCCCGCGGGGAGGGCTGAGGACCGCCTGCCCCAGGTCACAGCCCCCCGAGGCCCGTCCAGCTGGGCTCAACCCCCGCGAGTTCCCCAGAGCCGCAGACGATAAGGGTTAGATCCCAGCTCCTGCCGGTTCTCTGCTGTGCGACTCTGAGAAAGCAACTTAACCTCTCTGAACTCCGGCTGCCGTAACACGCACCATCCACTCAGCACATGGTGACCAGGCGCCGGGAAAGCTGCGAAGGGGCTCGGTCTGGTAGAGATGGTGTTTGGGTAACAAGGAGGCGGTGCTTCCACAGAGGGATGCGTGTGAGCACCGGGAGGGGGTGTGGGGGTGGGGCAGGCCCGGTGGGAAGAGACAGCTGAGGGTGGCTGCTGAGGGGAGGGCCCTTCCCCCCCTGGTGTCACGCCCAGCCCCCGTCTCCCCGGACCCCCACGCTGACCTGCCCCCCTCAGAACTCGAGGACGCGGGGTCAGGAGCAGGGTGAAGGCCTCACCTCCAGGAATTGCGTCTTCGGCTCTGCATCCCGGGAGGGAGACAGCAGGGAGCAGATACCAAGTAGCCCCGGGAGGGAGGCGCGTGCGGAGAGAGCAGCCAGCAGGCCGCCCAGGGCCCCGGCGGCCCCTCTGCCTGCAGCAGCAGTCAGGGCTGAAGTGGGGCAGACGTGGGCCCCCCTCTCTCCTGCCTGGCCTCCGGCCCGACCTGACTGGGCCCAAGCTCCAAGCAGGAGAGGCTGGAGCTCATGCCTGGGGTCTGGGCAGCAGGCGCCTGGTCTCCTCCCAGACCCAAAACCGAGTCCAGGAGCCTGCACCCTCCTCACCCTCCCTGGGGCGCTGGGCTATTGAAGCGCTCGCTGCCTCTCTGAAACTGGGCACTCCCGGGAGGCTTTCTGGCCCACCTGTTTCTAACTTTGTTTCACACGGAAAACAAAGTATCCTCAGTTCATCTTATAAACCTGATTGCACAGGTTTTAGTGATGAGTCTACATACCTTTGTTTCCATAGAGAGCTGGTTTCTGTTCTCTATGGCAGCCGACCCCAACCTTTCTGATAACAGCGTCTCGTGGAAGACCGTTTTTCCACGGACCAGGGGTGAGGATGGTTTCCGGAGGATTCAAGCACATTACTTTATTTCTATTATTATTATGTTGTAATGTATACTGAAATTATACAACTCACCATAATGCAGAATCAGTGGAAGACCTAAGCTTGGGTATAAATAGGAGTCTGCAAGCACTTGATTCACTAGGGTCTCTGTGCCATCAAACCTCTCTGCTCATGTGCATCTGTATTTGCAGCCGCTCCCCAGCACTAGCATCACCACCTCAGCTCTACCTCAGATCATCAGGCCTGAGATTCTCTTAAGGAGCCACAACCTAGATCCCTCCTATGCGCAGCTCACAGTAGGGTTCACAGTCCTGAGAATGTAATGCCATTGATCTGACAGGAGGCGGAGCTCAGGTGGCCATGTGAGCAATGGGGAGCGGCTGTAAGTACAGATGCAGCGTCACTCACCTCCTGCTGTGCAGCCCAGTTCCTAACAGGCCACAGACCAGTACCAGGCCCGGGCCTGGGGACTGGTAAGCCCTGCCGTGTCGTGTCCCCATCGCCCTTGGAGATGCCTCCCCTGGGGGAGTCAGGAGGTATCACTATGGTGCCACACCCCTGAGCAGAGCTACCAGGTATAAGAAGACTGACAATGGCCAAACCCCACCCTCCAAAAAAGAAAAATACAGGTTTTCCTCAAAGGTGGCCCTACGTCAATCCCAAAAGAGGTGGGTCTTTACCGGTACATTGGAATTCAGACGTTAGATGCTCGGGGCCTCCCACAAGCACACTGCACCAGGGCCATAAGCCCCTGTGCATGTTCAAGGAGCACAGGGTGGTGGGCCGGGCAGGCGGGCCGCAGGGCGTGAGGCGGGGGACCCAAAGTTACACCCGGACCCCGGCTTCTCCACTCGGACAGCGAACCCCACACACACCCAGGACGCCAAGGAGGAAGATGGGGGAAGAAAACTTCCAGCTTCTCCTTAAAGTTCTTATGTTTGCCAGCATGCTAGGGTTCGTCTTTCTGCCAGAAAAGCTAAAGTACCAGAAGAAAGTTGCATCTGTTGAGAGGCCATCCCCGAAGATAAAAGGAAGTCGGGCCCCATGGGAAGAGTGAACGGCCCGCTTCTCTCCAGCCCGTTCCATACGTGAGCCCAGTTCAGTGAGTGCTGGTTCAGACGGAAGGAACAGGGACCAGGTTGGGCCTGTGCTTATGCTGAGTATCCAAACGCTAACAGAAGACATTTGAAGTGCCCATGGTACCACATTGACCTTCTTTTAAAGAACATGGCGCACACCTGTGCTGTGTGTTGATCCGTGTTCAGAGCATTCAGAACCTTATTCTTCACAGAGTAATGCTGGCGTGTAAATAGTCGGGGGAGGAGCATAATGACAGCTAGTATTCACTGAGGGACAACCCAGCAGTAACGAATGAATATGCCGGGCACCGTCTTCAGCACTTCAGATATGGTAGTTCATCATTACACACCCTGTGCAAACACAGCCATGGCCTTCTGCAAGCATTGCAAAGACAGGAAAACTAAGACACATTGTGCTGCAGGGACACAAAGCCAGTTAAACGGAGACAGTGTGGCTTCTAATCAGTACTCATCTCTATCGTTTAAAACAAGCTGCTTTGTCTTTAAATTCCGAAGACAAGCAGTGTGACATTCCGGGCATTCATAACACTGACCTTCCTCCCCACGCACAGGATGTAGGAGCCAGCCACACCCCTCGAGGCCGGTGGCACTGAGGCCTCGCAGCCAGCGCTGTCACCCTGAACAGTGACAGACAAACACGGGGAGCAAAGTGCCGGTCGTGGGTACTGATTACCTGAGACAGAAACGCGAGATGCAGCTAATGGGGTGCGGCAGAACATAGCTTTTTAACTGTTAAATTTACTGGGTGACATTGATTAGTAAAAATTACACAGGTTCCAGGTGTACAACTCTACATGACATGGTCTATGTGTTGCATTCTGTGCTCACCACCCAGAGTCAGCTCTCTTTCCATCACCATGTATTTGATGCCCCTCCCTACTCCCCCACCCGTCCCCCCTCACCCTCAGGTAACCACCAAACTATTGACTGTGTCCATGAGTGTTTGCTTCTTTGTTACTTTCAGTTGTATATTCCACCTATAAGTGACGTCATGTGTTTCTTGATTCTTTCAGTCTGACTTATGTCACTTAATAAGATGTTTTCAAGGTCCATCCATGTGGTCACAAATGGCTGTATTTCATCTTTTCTTATTGCTGAGTAGTATTCCATTGTGTAAATGTACCACAGCTTCTTTATCCAGTTATCTATCAGGGGACACTTTGGTTGTTTCAATGACTTGCCCAACGTGAACAGTGCTGCGATGGGCATTGGGATTCGTATGGAAACTAAGGTTTTCAAGTTTTTGGGTTAGACACCCAGAAGGGGGATTGCTGGGTTATGTGGTGACTCTATTCTTAACTTTTTGAGGAATCTCCACACTGCCTTCCATAGTGGTTGTGCCAGTTTATATTGAGTTAATTTTTGTGTGTGCTGTGAGATAGTGTCCAGTTTCCCAGGCCTGCTCGTTGAAGAGTCTGTCCTCTCTCCATTGTAGCTCTCAGCATTTTTATGACAGATTAGTTTTGTTTCTGGGCTCTCAGTTCCGTTCCTTTGGTCTGTGGGTCTGTTTTATTGCCAACCAATTAATAGTTTTGATTTCTGTAGCTTTGTAGTATAGATTGAAGTTGGGAAGTATGCTACCTCTGGCTTTGCTTTTTGTTCCCCCTCAGGGCTGCTTTGGCTCTTTGCAGGGTTTTCTGGTTCTGTACAAATTTTAGGATTTTGTTGTTGTTGTTCTATTTCTGTGAAAAACACTGTTATCATTTTAATAGGGATTGCATTGAGTCTGTAGATTGCTTTGGATAACAGGGCCACTTTGGCAGTGTTAGTTCTTCCTGACCATGAGCGCAGAATGTCTTTCCATTCCTTT
>PVKE010000344.1:85468-130809 GCA_004027555.1 Craseonycteris thonglongyai
GAGAGAGAGAGAGAGAGAGAGAGAGAGAGAGAGAGAGAGAGAGAGAGAGAGAGAGAGAGAGAGAGAGAGAGCGAGCTCCCCACTAACAGGCCCTCAGTGCACTGGCAGCCGCGTGGGAAGGACAGTCAGCAGTAGAGCAATGGGCCGGGTGCCCCACTCCTGTGTCTCATTCTGTCCCTGACTTCCTGTGTGGCCTTGGGTGGTTTTCCTGCAGCATCTCTGGGCCTCCTTTACCCAGGGGGAACACTCCCCACTCTCTCTTCTGGGGAGGGGGCACTAAAGGATCAAAGGGTGGCGTTTGCAGGGCTTTGAATGATGCCTGCAGGCAGAGGCCTGGGTTTAACAGTGTTAATTTATGAATCCTTTGATTGCTGGTAGGACCTTGCACCTTAGCTTCTAACTAGCTCCTTGGGCGCAACATCACCCATGTGAGAAGGGGAGTGGGCGTGAGGCGGGGAGGGGGGCACAGCTTCACCTGTGCGAGGAGGGCAGGGGGTCGTGACATCACCTGCGTGAGGAGGGCAGGGGGTCGTGACATCACCTGCGGGAGGAGGGTAGGGGGGCACGGCGTCGCCCGTGTGAGGCGGGGAGGGGGACAAGGCGTCGCCCGCGTGAGGCGGGGAGGCCGGTGCGGCGTCACCCACGTGAGGAGGGCAGGGGGGCACGGCATCGCCCGCGTGAGGTGGGGCGGCCGGCGCGGCGTCACCTGCGTGAGGTGGGCGCGGCGTCACCTGCGTGAGGTGGGCGCGGCGTTGCACGCGTGAGGTGGGGAGGCCGGTGAGGTCAGGAGGCGGGCGCGGCGTCGCACGTGTGAGGAGAGGAGGCCGGCATGGCGTCACCCGTGTGAGGTGGGCGCCGCGTCGCACGCGTGAGAAGAGGAGGCCAGTGAGGACCGGAGGCAGGGGTGGTGTCGCCCGCGTGAGGCGGGCAGGCGGGCGTGATGTCACCCGCGTGTGAGGCGGGCAGGCGGAGCAGGTCAGGGCTGCCCAGGAGCCCTCAGGTCCCTGGCTGAGGCCATAACAGTCACACGCTCCGTGGGGTGGGAGCCTGGGGGCGCCTGCGTGAGGAGGGGAGGCCGGGTGTCCTGTTCACCTTTCTGCGCACAAGACAAGCTCAAGGCTAAGCCCATGGGAGGGGAGCAGCGCGCACCCGGTACAGGAACGTGCGCGGTCATCGCAGCCTCTGTTGCGGGCAGCGTGCCCACCAGGACCCCCTCTCCTGCCGGTCCCGTCCCGGTTCCAGCGGCCTTGCGGCCCCTCCTCCGCGTCCCACCGGCCCCGTGTGGCCTGTGCTGCAGGAGGAGCAGCTTCCTGGCCCCGCATTGTTATCTGAGCTGCCTCCCGCCCCCGCTGCGAGCCCAGGCGCCCCGCCCTTCCCGCCCGGGATCTCGGGAGCCGGCTCGGCCCAGCGGCAGCAGGAAGTGCGGTCCCGCAGGAGCCCCAGCGCGGGGGAGGGAGCCGGCCCGCGCACACGGCCGCTGCCCTGGGCGGGACAAGTGCGGGGCGGGAGCTGCTGCTGGCCGCCCGACAAAGGCACCAGGCCGCGCAGCCACCACTGCTGCCGTCCCGGGCAGGACCTGCGGGGGAGCCGCACAGCGGGCTCTGCACCGGAGAGGGTGTGAGTGAGCGTGAGTGTGAGTGTGAAAGCACGGACATGGCGTGAGTGTGTGAGGCGGGAGGCCCAGAGCCACAGAGAGCTGTGTGGCTTGGCTGTGATAAGGGGGCCGGCGCAGAAAGTTCAGCGGAGCAGCCGACGGGCCCCACCCGCCGAGCTCACGCTGCCTCCTTACTCTTCCGTCCAGATCTTCCAGTGGAGACAGTTGGAAAACCTGTATTTCAGAGAAAAGAAGTTTTCCGTGGAAGTTCACGACCCACGCAGGTAAGCCAAGCAACGTGCCCTTTGCAAAGTCTGCGGGGTGGGTGGCGGGCCAGGGACTGACACGCTTGTCCTGTTCACGTCATTGCTGCTGCTCATTCGGGTGAGAGGCGGAGGCTGGCGGGAGCACGGGGCTCACGTCAGGTGCTGTGTGTGATGCAGGTGAGGTGGGTCCAGTCGTGCATGCGTGTGTGGTTAGTGACCACACTCCCTC
The DNA here is from genome assembly GCA_004027555.1 of Craseonycteris thonglongyai. NCBI lineage: Eukaryota > Metazoa > Chordata > Mammalia > Chiroptera > Craseonycteridae > Craseonycteris > Craseonycteris thonglongyai. The sequence continues at coordinate 87,558 of PVKE010000344.1, forward strand.
GTCTGCCTACACCTGTGACTTGCCCGTGTGGGGGGTTCTGACATGCCAGGGGCTCTCAGGGACAGTCCGAAGCCCTGTCACCAGCACTGAATGTGACTGGCAGTGGGCTGCGTGCTCTCAGGAAGGTTTGCCCACGGAGCATCTGAGGGGTGGCATGTCGGAGCTTCTGGCAGTGAGCAGGTGGGACAGTGTGCATCCAGCTGCTTGCTTCCTAGGCTGGGGGTGGGTGCAGGAGGCACGCCCCCCCCACCCCGCCCCCCCACCACACAACCTCACTACGTAAAACCCTGTGCCCCAAGTCCAAGTCGGGGGCTGAACAGTAGGGCCCAGTCTGGAAGGTTCTGGGGCTGCTTTTCCTGTGTTTTTCTGCCGAAGTCCTGGAAGGCAGGTGGCCCGGAAACAGCAGCAAAAGTCCCTAAATGCAGGCCTGACACCTGGGAGTCAATGAGGCAGAAAGCAGACTTACTACAGGAAGGCAGTCCTGGGAGGGCGGGGGCAGCAGCCAGACTCTTAAGAGGAGCTTTGGTCCCCCAGCCCTGGCCTGGGAGTCAGGAGGTGACACCAGCCCCCCTCCCACATGGCCTCTGAGCGCCCAGAGCACAGGGTGAGGACACAGGATGGGGCGTTGCCCGCTGAGCAGGCTGTCCCTACTGATAGAGAAGCAGTGGACTGACATTCTGCTGGAAGCAGCCCCTGCAGGTGGGAGGGGCTTACCCCATGCCCAACAGTCATGGGGTAGGGGGAACGTTGTGGAAAGATGTGTCCTGCAGACACGGAGCAGTGAGCAGAACGGTGTGTGCAGCATTTCTCGGGGCCCTGTGAGGGGGTCACAGGCCTCCTGAGAGCAGGGATGCACCTGGGGGGGGGCACTGAGAGTTAGCACCAGCCAGGAGGGGTGAGGGGAAGTGTCCCCGAGCAGAGAGAGGCCTGGAGGTGTGGGCCGAGGGGAGTGCAAGGTCAAAGAACAAAAATGTCGTCGCCCTAGTGGGCCAGGTGCAGAAAGGGGTGCTGGACAGATGGAGACCAAAGTAGGAGGGGCTGAGGGGCAACATGAGGGCCAGAGAGGGGCTTCGCTGCTGCGCTCCCCTGGGCATTCTGCTAACTCAGCGTGTGGGATAACCTGTGTGTGTGCATGTGTGTATTTGTGTGTGTGCATGTGCACATGTGAGTACGCACAAGTGAATGCATGTGAGTGTGTGTGAGTGTGTGTGTGTGTGTGAATTCCCTTCCTTGAGCCCAGGGACATAGGAAAGATCCAAGCCTCCCCTGTTTTGGTGACATGGGCTCTTCACCTGCAGCACAAAAGTGGTTGGTCTCTTGTTTGCTGGGCCACTCCTGTTTGGGCACAGACAGATGGGGCCCCTTAGAGAACACCAGCGCGTTTGGGAAGACGGATGGGGTCCTGACGGGAGAGAGTAGAGCTGAAGCTCAAGGGGCCCTTGGGACAGAGCTGTCCATGAGGAGGACCAGGCAGCTGAGCACAGGGCGGGGCTGTGTCCCCTGCAGGGGAAAAGCCTCTGTTAGCCTGGGGACACGAAGAGGGAACAGGGAGTTGTCATTTCTGATGCGGGGCAGGGGACCCACAGCCTGAAGATACCTCTTCCAAGACCACTGGGCAGAGGAGGGTTCCTATCAGGGCCAAGCTCTTGTCCAGCCTCTGGCCTCACACAGGCAAGCAGCTCTCTGTGGCTGCAGGGTACGCCTTAAATCCGCCCGCTGACCAGTGGTGTGGCCTGTTTACTTGGAGCAGGGAGGCCAGGCCTGGCTGGGCGTGGGGGCCCCAGAGGTCAGCGCTCCCCCCCTCCCAGTGAGGACGTCAGAGCCTGATAGGACAGCAGGAGGGGTCACTCTGGGTAGGGTCCCTAACCGCTTCGTCTGCAGTTCTGGGCCTGGGGAATCTGCAGTTCCTGAGGTTCAGGCCAAGTGGGTGGGGCGGGAAGGAGGCGGGAAGGACATGGGGAAGAGATGATGATTCAGGGCCCCTGGGGTGCCTGGCCCACCCAGACCCCAGAGCCCCTGCACCCCCCCTGCTTACCTAGGAAGTGAGCGCACCCCCCCCACCCCCACCCCGAGGGCCGATTCCCCTAAAGAATGTTTCAGGTGCCTTTCCTAAGACAGCTTTTCTAGGAGAAAATTTTTCAAAATGCATTGCCGGCTAGTAGCAGCCGTTGCCGTGGAAACCCAAGTGGCAGTACAGGTCCCGTTTTCTCCCTGAATCTGCAGCCAACCTGGGGTTTCCTCCTCCCACCCGCAGAGTTTCCCGTTATTGTCCGACACCCTCCCCATGCCAGCATGTTCTCTTACCTTCTGTTTGAACCAGAGCGAGGGAGGCCCCCTGGCCTGGACTCCTGGTCACTAACCAGCAGCTTTGAACTTGGAGGAGGGTCTGAAGATGGCTGAGTACAGCTGTTCAGGCTTAAACATCCCTCGGGGGCAGATGTGCTGGGGGTGGCGGTGGTTGCTCAGGGGTCCCAGCGACCCCACGGGGCTTCCCCAGTAGAAGAGCACGCACTGTCTTCTCCCATGCACTGTCTTTTCCCACACACTGTTTTCTCCCACACACCTCAGGCCCCACGCACATGCCTCAGACCCCACGCACACACACCAGCACACATGTGCTCAGGTCTCATGTGTGAAACGCCTCAGAGAACCATGGGCCCATCACTCTTCCCCCGTTCCTTGGCATAGTGACCAGTGCCGGGGGCCGTGTGCCACTCCATCTGTGAAGTCCAAGGGCCTCACTGCTGCACACGTGTGTTTTCAGCATCTCCTCTGTAAATGGGGGGGGGGAGGGGTTGTGAGGAGGAGCTTCCACCTCCTCCCCCAGATCCTTTAAACCAGGGTGTCCAGCCTCTTGGGTCCCCTGGGCCACACGTGAGATACGATCACACTGACAACAGCTGAGGAGCTAAAGAAAGATCCGCAAAAACACCTCCTGGGAGGCGTTTCAGGAAAGATTATGAATTTGCGCTAGGCCGCGTACCTGGCGGCACACAGCCCGCGGGCTGGGCATGCCTGCTCCTCGTCCCCTGTGCCCCCACATGTGCTCAGGGGGGTGGCCAACACTTCCAAGGAGTGTGCACTTGGGTTCACAAGAGTCCTGACTCTGAGGCCGTGGTTCTCAGGTGTGACCACGCTGCCCGCCTAGGGGACGTCGTCCAGGCCTGTTCTCTCTCTGACGCTGGTCCTGGCCCAGCAACCTCGAGTGACCCACCGCCCTGAGCCCAGCGCAGCACGGGGCTGTAGCTTCGCTGGTTGGCATCACAACTGGGCGCCCGAGGGGCCTGGGCTGCCGGCCGACAGGGAAGCTGAGCCCCAACCCCGCCTCCCCAGGGCATCCGTGACCAGGAGGACGTTTGGCCACAGCGGCATCGCGGTGCACACGTGGTACGCGTGCCCGGCGCTCATCAAGTCCATCTGGGCCATGGCCATCAGCCAGCACCAGTTCTACCTGGACCGGAAGCAGAGCAAGGTGGGTGAGCGCCTTCCGTGGGCAGCAGGGAGGGGTCTCATCACGCAGCACAGATGGGGTGGGTGGGGGTGGCTCTGCGTCCACGCCCTGTGGTGCCCACCTCACCATAGGGACCTGCCTGTCAGGGCGGAGGGAGCAGGGACCAGGGCTCCCTAGCAGGGGGCTCCAGCCTAAGGGTGGTCATGGTCACCGAGGCGCTGCCGCAGCTGGGGGTGCAGGGGTCTTTGGAGGAGTTCTGCCCGTGCCCTTGAACCTCAAGAACCCCTTCTAGGAGCAAACAGTGGCACATTGTTTCCTTTTGATGGGGGGAAAAGGGGCTGTTCTCAGCCAGTAGATACCACCCAGCCGTTGAGGATAATCGCTGTGAAAACCCTCCAGGCTTCTCCAACTGCCAGGTCCAAGTTTGTTTGTTTTTAATGCAGAACGGGAAACATGAAAAAAAAAAAGCAGCAGCAACCGGTTCCCTCAGGTGGGCCGGGGTGGGGGGGTGAGGGGGGGGCTGGGAGGCTGGACCTGCCCCTGCAGACAAGTGTCTGGAGGTGGAGGTGACGTGGCCCCATTCACACGGGCTGCTGTCAGCGCTCTGCTCCTCCTCCTCAGGGTCTGTGGCCCCTGCCACCCCCTCAGGCCAGGAGCCCTGCCTGTTTCCCAGGCTTCTGCCGCCTTGCAGGAGGGTGAGGGGGGAGCTGCAGAGCCAGCCTTGGCCCCCAGCCAGCTCAGTGCATGGTGGGGGGTCCTTCCCCATCGTGAGTCCTCAGCAGGGGAGGAGGCGCAGGAGGTTCCTTGGGATCAACGCCCTCCCAGCCCCCCTGGCCTCCTCCCGGCTGGGCGTGGGCAGCAGTACCCCACAACACGTCACCTTGTCCCTGGTGACCCCTTTTCTCCTCAGTCTTCCACCCAACCCTCCTTGCGACTCATTCTCCAGGGGGGAGTGGGCACAGGTACACACTCCACCCTCTGTGCTGTCCTCCTGAACCCCACAGCCAGTTCCTCCACAGGCCCCCCACACCAACGGTCTCCCCCAGGGACAGCACCCCTCCCATGCTTGCTGGGTTTGCACAGAGCTGCTCGGGCAACCGGGGGGCCTGCCTTAGGCTCTGCACCCCGTTCTTGGAGCTGGTCTCTCCTGGTAGCGGGGAAGCCTGGTCAGCAACCAGCTGCCCTCAGAAAGCAGCCCTCAGGGACACTTGCTAACAAGGCGTGTCTGTGAAGGGGCTACGTCCACTGTGCTACATACAGTGGGAGGCGTCCTGGCAGCCCCCAGGCAGGGCTGTCTCCCCCAGGGGCTTCATTGCTCACTGACACCTCAGAGCCCCACCCCCATTCCCTGCGTGTCAGCCTGCAGGAACTGGTGAGGCACAAGTCCCATGTGGAAGCCCCAGGCCTGTCTGCCGGCCCCTTGACCCTGGCCAGGGCCCTTGCACTCCTGCCCCATTCCCCCAGTTACAGGACAGGAAGGACGTTTAAGTTCCTGGCCTAAGTCACGGGGTGGCCCAAGGACACAGCGTTTGAGAAGTTGCTTCAGGAGATGCATGTGTCCTTTATCGTTATCACACCAGCGCCCTCTTCCCAGCCAATGTTTGCGTAAAGCCTGGATTCTCCAGAAAGTCCCCAAACTGAGTCAGAGGTGATAACATCCCCTCAGCAGTTACAACACCTTTTGTTCCTGGAGTGCCGGTCTTTACACAGCAGCGATGTGAGCCCTGTCCATGGACAGGGCAGCCGCTGTGAGCGGTGGCCAACAGGCCTGGGACAGAGAGCTTCCGGAGACTTCTGAGCAGCCCGGGCTGGCTGGCACGCTGGCCGCTGCCTCACATGCTGTGTGGGCTGTGCCAGCCATTCCACTCTCCAAAGTGAAGCAAGGCCAGGCCTCCCCAGGGCGCGCCCTGTCCCCCCACCCCCCGCCCCACAGACAAGTGCCGTCTAGCGGCCTGAGTCAGCGCAGGCGGGCACAGATGGCTCACTCTCTTCCCCCCAACGCTCGGCTCTTTGCTGCTTCCAGGGTCATTAGGTAAATTGGTCAGAAAGCCAGTCCCTCCTCCCCCTGGTGCCTCACACACACACACATACACACATGCACATGTGCACGCTCACCCATGGGCACACACACATGTGCACATATACATGTACACACACATGCACACAACCCATGGGCACACACGCAGGCATACACAACACTTGTGCACATACACACACACACACCCCCTCCATCCTCAAAGAGCGCTGGGAGCCATCAGCCTTCTGTCCGGGGCTGGTTCAGCACCACAGGCCACACAGGCACCTGTCACAGCTGGGGAAACACATGTACTGACCCCAAAGGTCAGACGTGGTTGCCACTGGGCCCCAGCGACCTCTGTGGCCCAGAGCCACGCCCACCATGAGAGGCCACGCTGCATGCTTCCCCCTGAACTCGGAGCGGGGACCTCTCCACTGGCCTCCGGACGCCTTCCTTCCTCTTCATCATCTGTGTCCGTCCCCCCACATTGGGTCTTTCTGCTCCAACGAGAGCAATGGTGGAGAGCAGGCAGGCCAGGGCAGCTAACATGCTGCGCCTACCTCACTGTCATGTGGCTCCCGCTGAGCGCACTCCCTTGGGGGGCCCGTGCCATCACCCTGACATCTCCATTCTGTCAGTGCAGACAGGCAAGGATCCAAAAGCCTCTGAGAACCTGCTGTCCCTTCCCCGTGCCTCGTTTCCCGCCTCCGGATCCGTGTGTGGTGGGAGCGGAGCTGGGGCGGGTCCTCCTGTGATCAGGGAGCTCCGCCCATGACCACCTTCCACCACCATTCCGACTCCCCTCTGCCGGTGCCCGCCGGCGCCGACTGCTTTTCAGTCTCTGTCCCACGGCCTTTACCCGCTGATCTGACGCATCTCCATCACAGCCCTGCGATGTGCATCCTCAGATGCCGCTGTGCAAACGGACCTGAGGGTCAGAGACCGAGGATGAAAGTCAGTGGGTGACTCACTGGGCAGTCACTGCCGGCTGAGCTAGCCTGTGTCTGGTGAAGGCAGGGCGCGTGTGAAGTGTGAGGGCCTCCGGATGGTCAGGCTGGAGGGGTGAGGTCGGTCTTAGGGATAGGAGAGTGCCAGGCAGTGCTGGGGGCCCGCGGTGGTACCAGGTGGCACACGGGCCCTTCCTGCTCCTGCTGCCCCTGCACCTGCCCCCCCGGGGGGGTATCGAGTGAGGAGGACAGGCAGGCAGAGGCATCAGCGTGTCCTCTTGCTCCGACGCTCGTCCTGTTAGCGTGAGGGTCAGTGTCAGCAAGGGGGGCCAGGCAGGGAGACACCTGACCCTCCTGCATGTGGGGATGGCAGGGCCTCCCCAGGGCCTGGTGTGAGCCCTGAGGTCACTGAGACCTCCCTGCATCCGGCTGTGTGCGTGTGCGAGCCGGCACTGGAGGCCATGGAAACAAAGTTACGTGGTCCCCCCATGTGCCCATGGCGTGGGGACAGCCCGCTGCCTTCAGTTCCTGCTTGGAAGTCAGGGTTTCCTGGGGGAGGAGAGATAAAGGCCGGTACCCGCTGGGTGTGCAGCCGAATCATTCATCTGCAAAGGTGGTGACTACGCAGGAGGCTTGGCTGCAACAGCGAGTTTTGGGGACAGTTGTGGCCACAGCATCCACTTCTGACACCACGTGTGGTCACTTTTGGCCGAGAGGGGCCTCTGAGCGGGCAGTGTTAGAAGAGGCCGCGGCGGGGCGAGCACTCAGCTGTCAGAACAAGAGCACCCGGCCACGGGCGCTCACTGCCGGGGTGCGCATCCAGGGGCTCTCGGCTGCATGTGGCAGTGCCTGCAGGTCCCAGCGCTGTCACTCACATCCTCTCAGCTTCTCGCAGCCACACAGCTGGTGTCAGAGGTTCAGGGCAGCTCAGAACATACAGGAATCTCGGGTTTGTTTTTTGTAGTGCTTGTGCCACTCCCAAGCCGAGGGACTTTTTCCTCCCCCTTTAAACACTGCATGTTCACGGTCACTCGTGTGTTGGAAGCCATGGCCCAGGTGGAGGGGACAGGAGTGGGGACAGGGTGGAGGGTGGGTGGGGAAGGTGTGCTGAGTCCCCTACAGCTGCCCAGCCCAGCCCAGGGGATACGAGACTTAGGGGGCGATGGCGCCTGCTCCTGGAATAGCTGGGGGCAGGGAAGACAGCTGTGGTGGCAGGTGGGCAGGTGGGCAGGTGGCTGCATCCTGGGCTACAGCTGGTGAGCGATGGTGTGACCTGCTGCCCCTCCCTCTAGTCCAAGATCCATGCGGCCCGCAGCCTGAGCGAGATCGCCATCGACCTGACGGAGACGGGCACGCTGAAGACCTCCAAGCTGGCCAGCATGGGCAGCAAGGGCAAGATCATCAGCGGCAGCAGCGGCAGCCTCCTGTCGTCTGGTGAGTGGGGCCGGGGGCCGGTCCTGAGACGGAGGTGTGGGGCCAAGTGGAGCTGAGAGGTGCCGGGAGCATCGGGGTGGGGGCGGCGGCAGTGAGCGTGCATACGTGCGTGCATGTGTGCATGTGCGCGTACACACCACGTTCCCTTTATCCGTCCCTGCCGCGATGGACATTTAGGTCATTCCCGTGTCTTGACTGCTGTAAGTTCTGCTGCTCAGCTGGGGGCTGCGTTGTCAGCTGCACGTGTCCCTCCCGGAAGGCCGCGTCCTCTTGTGCTGGCTCAGGAGCTTCTCAGGTGGATGTGGTCCCACCTGTGGATTCTCACTCTTGTTGCCTTTGTTCTCGGTGTCAAAGTTGTTGGCCAGACCAGTGTCCGAGATAAGGGATTTGCAGAGTTAAATTTTGAGGAACATGCGTGAATGCAGCCTGTCTGCGTCATACGAGCCCTTGTTCCCAGAGCGCGTGGCGTCGCAGGCCTTGCTGGGAACAGCCACCACAGTGCTCAGGCTGTGATGTCGCTGGTGTGCCGCCGTTAGACCTTCAGAGGTAAGGTCTCAGCTCCGGTTCTTGCAGTGAATCACGTCTGTCTTCACCTTCCTCGCCCTCCCCTGGTCTGTGCTCGCCCTGTGGTGACCTCAGCCATGGAACACGTGGTGTTTGCGTGGCATGAGCGTGCAGACGTGTAGAGCCACTCTCCTTAAGCAGTTTGCCTGTTTATTGGTACAAAACAGACAAAATGCTTCCAGGCAGTTTGTAACTGTGACGGTGATTTGCTGTTTGATGAGGGACATGTGATTACCGCTAAAATTCCTGAATTCTGGTACATGGTATCTGAGATCGCGGATGCTGAAGAAATGAAGAAATGTTGTTGCCATCTGGGAGGGAAGCCAGAGGTTCACGGTTACTTGTGCCCTGAGTCCACGGCTCCAGCTCCAGCTATGATAGGTCCCTGCAGCTGAGATGATGTGTTACACTTGGGGCCAGAACACCCGGGGGTCTTTGGGTGACTTGTAGGACCCCCCCCACCCCGCATGAGGCCTGGAGGCACGTGTCCTTGTTGAGACCCTGAGGGGTGCAGAGCCCGAGCTGAAGGTCCTCAGCACAAAGGGGACCGAGTCCCACCTGCTGCTCAGCCCTGCGTGAACCTCGGGCCCTGGGAGGGACGTGTCCCTTTGTGATGGGGGCCCGGCTGTCACGGGATGTGAGGACATCTGCTGAGAGGCCTTCTCAGAGTCCTTGAAGCCAGGTGTGGATGCAGCCCCCCAGCCAGGCGGAGCCCCCGCACTACCTTCCCAGGCCCCTGTCTGCGTGCTCACTGCCTGCCTGCTGGGGGGTGAGCGAGGGGCCCTGCACCCCTCTACCCATCGAGGGGGCAGCTACAAATTCAAACCATTGGGTTATGATGTTTTCAGAGTGCCAAACAAAGGCATCTGAAAATCCTTCCCATTGGCACTTGGGAGGGTTTAGTCTCGGTTCCCTGCCCCCATTTCTAGAAATCTCAGAAAGGATTAGAGATGAGGAAAAAGAGCAGCAAAACAGCAGGCAAGGACACAGTGTGTGGTCTGCGGTGGTCGCTGAGTGTAACTCACTGTGGCTCCTGACAGGGGAGCGTGTAGGCCGGTCCCCAGCGCAGCCTTGTGCCCGGAACCTGCTGGCTTCTGTGGGCCTGAGGCGCAGGCTCCTGGAGGAAATACCCGTGTCTGAGGCCCCCGTGGCTTGTTGCTGTGCTGACCACCCAGCCGCTAAGTGTCACTGTGCATCCTCCCTTAGAGACATGAAGACTAACACCACCTCCTTGCACAGAATCAGCCGGGCTTCCGCCACCCGTCTCCACAGCCAAACACCAGGCTGTGTCTAAACAGCAAGGAGCTGGCGTCGGGGTCGTCCTCACTGGGAGCAGCAGGATTGTGAAGTGTGCTGACTTACACACACACATATGCACACCTGCAGCTATGACCCCACTCAGACACTCTCCCATCTGCGATGACGTCATGCTAAGCAGGGCCCTGCTTTCCCGGGGTCAGGCCCCACACATTACTCAACGCTCCACACATTCTCCTTCTCGAATGCCAGCACTTCCTCCCATTGTTGGGCCGTTTATTAATAACTAACAGCAACGAAGGCGCCAGCTCCCTGGCCCACGCCCCCGCCCTCTTGCTGGTATGAATCATGGTGTGTTTTGGTTTGTTTGTTCCTTCTCTTCTTGTTTTTGTCCTTTCTTTTCTGCTCTCCTGTTGTCTCCTCCCTATTTCTTTCTCCAGCCTCTGAGTTCTCTGTTATCAGCTGCCTGCCCCCTCACCTTCAGGTCTGCTGACATCAGGGGCTTTCATTTCGGTGCTGCAGATGGGCCTGCCCCTGGCCACACTGCACGGTGTCTCAGGCCTTGTTTGACGTTGCTGAGTCAAAATTAAAACAACAGAATATTTGTCCCATTTCACTCTCCTGGGGAAATAAAGCCCAAGGAAGTCACTTAGACTGATACATTTACCGTATTTTCTGGCGTATAAGACGACCCCCTAATTTTACAGTTAAAACATTGGTTTAGGCCCATATTCGCTGTATAAGACTACCCCCCCACTTCCAAGGCTGTAGTCTTATACAGCGAATATAGGCCTAAACCTATGTTTTAACTGTAAAATTAGGGGGTCGTCTTATATGCCGGAAAATACGGTATGCCTTCTGGTGTCGCTAGTAAAGCAGTTGTTACTAAAGAGAACCAGGACGGAATGGCAGTGTGTAACCTGAATGAGTGACGTTCCAGCCATGAGACTGTAGAAAGAGAAATATCTCTGTCTATGCTCATGGGCACCCTTGTTCCTGCTCAGGCGGCTGGATCAGTATTGCAACAGTATTGGGTGCAACACAGTATCAGAAACAGCCGCTCAGTATTGCAACAGTATCAGAACCGGCCACTCAGTATTGCAGGAGTATCAGAACGGGCCGCTCAGTATTGCAACAGTATCAGAACCAGCCACTCAGTATTGCAGGAGTATCAGAACGGGCCGCTCAGTATTGCAACAGTATCAGAACGGGCCGCTCAGTATTGCAGGAGTATCAGAACCGGCCGCTCAGTATTACAGGAGTATCAGAACCGGCCGCTCAGTATTGCAGGAGTATCAGAACCGGCCGCTCAGTATTGCAGGAGTATCAGAACCGGCCGCTCAGTATTGCAGGAGTATCAGAACCGGCCGCTCAGTATTGCAGGAGTATCAGAACCGGCCGCTCAGTATTGCAGGAATATCAGAACCGGCCGCTCAGTATTGCAACAGTATCAGAACCGGCCGCTCAGTATTGCAGGAGTATCAGAACCGGCCGCTCAGTATTGCAGGAGTATCAGAACCGGCCGCTCAGTATTGCAGGAATATCAGAACCGGCCGCTCAGTATTGCAACAGTATCAGAACCGGCCGCTCAGTATTGCAGGAGTATCAGAACCGGCCACTCAGTATTGCAGGAGTATCAGAATCTGGGACCCAGAAAGATACAGGCTCCTTTCACAGCATAAGGAGTGGAAACAGGGACTCCTCATAAACAGGAGTTCCCAGTGGGCACTTTACCAGATGCTGCCACTGACCTTTACAATCTGTTATTTTCTTTGCCTTCCCCACCCCCATCTCTGTCTCTTTGTGTGTCTCTCTCTGTCTTTCTCACTCTCATTATATTTGTCCTCTTCACCCTGTGGTGAAAATGCCAGAGCTGTGGCCTCTGGTCAGACCCTCCTTGCTGTCACCAAAAGCTGCCTGCTTTGCAAAGAGCTTCCATTTCTCTACTCTTTTACTTTTACTTCTGACCCTGGTGAAGACTTTCCCAGGCACACATTTTTCATGTTGAAGATCCCACCTAATACTCTGAGCTGGTCTCTGGGGCCCATGTGTTCACCCCACAGGCACAGTTTTGCTCGTTCCCTGCGGGTGGCTTTTACAGGGGGAATTTGTAGCTGGAGATCTGTTAGGAGTAAGTACTTCTCATCATAGATGAGCACACAGACCCTGCTCTCACACTTACTCCTGGGGCGTCTGCCAGAACTTCTCCCGACAGCGTTCACAGATTGGCCGGGAGTACGCCGTCTTCATTTTCTTTCTTAAAGGGGTGGGCAGACTGTCATGCCGTCACTTTGAGGACAACAGAGATTTTCCCTCTTCGGGGGCTGCTTGTTTCGAAATCCCCTCCTCTCAGAGGAGAGCCCCCATCCGTCCTCTGAGACCCGTGCCTGGTCCTCCGTGTTCTGTCCATGTAGGGACAGATGAGCCATTTCCTGGGGATGCGCTCATGTCCGGTGATGGCCAAACTCTGTCACAGCAGAGCGAGGACGTCCTTCCATGTGTTTGCTGGCGGGACAGCAGCTCCCGTGTACTTGTGCCCCCCCACATCCTGGCCATTGGGGGAAGGGGGTGTCTGGAGTCCCTAGACGGCTGTACAATGAGAAAAAGGGGCCGTTTCTGCCCAGGTGGCAGAAGGGGTTCTCACTACATCTCTGCCAAGAACGTCCATAGTGTCAGGCATTCACTCACAGGACTCCCAGATACCCATTGGGAATGACTGTGACCTTGAGGACAAAAACCAGATGCTCCTGGCTGTTTGGGAGCAGTGACCTTCTGTGAGGTCAGATCTTTTTCTTCTGTCCTCTGGTGGCCTTTCTATAAAATCCAGTGGACACTGTGTGGGACACAGTGTCATCCGAGTGGGCCGTGACGGAGCGGTGATCAGCTGGAAGGTTTATGGGGGAGCTGCCCCGAGGCTGTGCTTTCCTGACAGACTGGGGGTGGGGGGCAGGGGGCGTCACCTGCAGGGACCAGACTTGGGGGGGACTCTCAGCTGTCCAGGTTACTTGTTGCACCCGGTGCCTCACCTGTGAAGACAGGGGGAGGTGCTGTTGTGAGGATTAAGGGAAGTGGAGAGCGTGGGGAGCTCCCACGAGCAGTTCTGTGGTTTAAAACCTGCACGCTTTCCCTTCTTCTCCATGGTCCCCTGAATGTGCAGGGCCGGGGGCTCTAACTCGGAGAACGGCAACTCAAGAAGCCCTTACGTTCTGAGCCCCGTTCTTAGCATCATTCACGCATCATGTCATCGTATTCTCCCAACTTCTGCACTGACTCCTGTTTCCAGTCCCACGTTACAGGGCAGGAAAATGAGGCTTGAATCATGTGACATCACCGAGCCCTCGCAGAGCTGGGACACAGGCTCAGACCCTGAGCCTCAGAGGCCACCAGGCTGGTGTGTCTCCCAAAGCGCGCTGATGCCGTTCTTTCCTGCATGCTTGGGGCTGGTGAACCAGAGGTTCAGGGCACGCTGAGGCCGCCGCTGCTTGTTCGGGGTTTGTGGACCTTGGAGGGATTTTGTGAAAGTCTCTGCAGCAAGAACCAAGGTGGATGCTCCTGTGGAAAAGCTGCTCCAAGCCACTCAAGCCGGGCGGGCGAGGTGCGTTGGGTGGGATCTCGGAATCACCAGGGAGGGGCACTCAGTGTTGGCCAGGTTCATGGAGAGCTCAGATTTGGTGCCTGCCAGGACCTGGTCCCAGGTGACAGCTGCCATGGCCCTGGCCCTGCAGCCCCTGCCCTGAAGCCAGTCGGATGTGTTTCTCCCGGCGTGTCCCCTGTGCTTTGGGAACTGCTCTCCCTTCTCTGGAGCTTAGGGATGAGTGACTGTGAGTCTGTGCTCTGGCCCTTTAAGAGGTGCCTGAGTTTCTAGCAGCCTTCCTCACTGCCCCCCGTGCCCCACCAACCCCATCTCACCCTGTCTTCTGCAGCCAGAGGCCACGGGGACTCGCTTTCACTGGTACCTCAGGCTGGGGAGCCTGGTATGGGGCTGGGACCCCTCGCTCCTCAGAGGGGACTTCCACAGCCAAGATGTCCTTCCCGATTCCTAGCCCATCACACAGGGGGCTGGGCCCAGCTCTTCCTCCAGTCTCACGGCAGCTTCTTCTGTTTGTTGTTCAGGTGGCTCTGTCACTTAGTGTAACTTGGTTGTGTTCTTGGCTGAAGTTGAATCATTCTGTTTCTCAGTTCCTGTTACAACTGTCACTATAAAGGTCTTGTGCACCCTCCGTTAGTTCCCGCCCTGGGTGTTCGGTGCTGTTTGATCCCATGGCATCATGTGAGCCCCACCCATCTGCAGGCCAAGCTGCTGCAGCAGCATCATCATCAGCTTCCCGTTTCCAAGGGCTCCATGCGCCTTGTCAGCACCCCGAGGTAGAACGGGTCATAGCTGCGCTGCAGGGACTCTAGTTCAGAACCAGCCCAGGGGCAGCTCTTCACTCTAACCTGTCTCTCCTGTTGGCATTTCAGTGCAGCTTCTTTCTGTTTGGCTCACAGCTTGCCTCCCACCAAGGCTCCTTCACACCTAGCAGTCTGCTGCCGGAATCACCGCGCAAACATTGGTGCCGCGTTGTAAAAGCACGTGTAACCCTTACCCAGGGGAGTTGCTCATGGTACAGTTTTGAGCTAAAAAGTACAATAGAAATCTATTTTTCAAACAGGTGTGCTTTGACAAAAAAGTCAAAGGAAAGTGCGTGACGGGTCACATCTGGGGGCTGGGCGTATGTCTGCATTTTCAGAATGTTTATGATAAATGTGTATTATCTCCGCACTATGCAAAAGAGGAGGCACTTTCCACACGGGAGAGCCGTGAGAGCTGCATGTGAGGGTTCCTGGCTTGACTTCCTCCCCCCTTCCGTGTCAAGTCTGTTACAAGTTGCTGGTGCAGCTAAGCCCGTACGCAACGCAGCCTGTGGTAGTGAAGAAGCAGCGGCCTGTTCTGTGCATGAGCTTCCCCGCCAGGGTGTCTGATGGCCGGGACGTCACCTTCGTGCCTGGAACCCCAGCACCCCTGTCGTCTCACTCTCCTGGCTCCAGTGAGATCCATCTGGGTCCCCCCACGAGCTGGCCTGGTAACCCCACTGTGTGCTGGCAGGTTCTCAGGAGTCGGACAGCTCGCAGTCGGCCAAGAAGGACATGCTGGCGGCCTTGCGGTCCCGGCAGGAAGCCCTGGAGGAGACGCTGCGCCAGCGGCTGGAGGAGCTCAAGACGCTCTGCCTGCGAGAAGCCGTAAGCAACCACTGCTCCTGCCCCGCAGTGCCCGCCCCGCCTCACGCACCCCACTGTGCCCGCCTCACGCACCCCCGCTGTGCCCGCCTCACGCACCCAACTGTGCCCGCCTCACCCTGTGTGCCCCGCTGTGCCCGCCCCACCTCACGCACCCCGCTGTGCCTGCCTCACCCCGTGTGCCCTGCAGTGCCCACCCCGCCTCACGCACCCCGCTGTGCCTGCCCCAACCTGTGTGCCCCGCTGTGCCCACCCCACCTCACGCACCCCGCTGTGCCCGCCTCACCCCGTGTGCCCCGCAGTGCCCACCCCGCCTCACGCACCCCACTGTGCCTGCCTCACACACCCCACTGTGCCCGCCTCACGCACCCCGCTGTGCCTGCCTCACGTACCTCACTGTGCCCGCCCCACGCTGTGTGCCCCGCTGTGCCCGCCTCACGCACCCCTGTGCCCACCCCACCCTGTGTGCCCCATTGTGCCCACCCCGCCTCACGCACCCTGCTGTGCCCGCCCCCCCCCATGTGCCCCGCTCTGCCTGCCCCTCACTGCCCGCCCCACCCAGGGAGCCCTCGTCTGCCCCCAGAGGGTACTCCTGGCCACCCATGGGGAACAGATGCTGACCCAGGGTGGTCTCTATTCAGCCCAGACTCAGCCCCCCTCAGAGCACATCCGGTCCACCCTCAGCCCACGCACGGCCCTGGTCTTGCACGTGCACTGTCACACTAGCGGCAGTCGGGTTGGCAGAGCCCAGAAAGCGCACACACAGACCCGGGTTCACAGCTGCGCCACTGGTGTGGGTCACAGTTGTAGTTTCCACTGAAACTGGTCCAGCCTGAGCAAGATTATCGTCTCCTTCAGTCTCTGATTTGCGTCGTGCGTGTTTTTCTGGGCTTTTTGCCTGTAGACACAGCCTCCCTAAGCAAGCTCATGTGAGAGACATGTGGATCCCCAGTGACTGAGGGCATCATGTTCGATGCAGAGGAACCAGCACTGGGGCGTGAAGGGGCGGGGTTTGTGCTGGCCCCGCCCAGCACATGCGTGGTTGTGCCGGAGGCTCTGAGAAAAGTAACAAATGAATGAAATGCAGGTTTTATTGTAAAAAACTTTCCGGAGCGCATCGTTCTATACGGAAAGGCTTTGTGTGCATGGCCGGGCTGTGCCCCTGCTCCATCCTGCCCCATCCTTGCAGGAGCTGACTGGCAAGCTGCCCATCGAATACCCCCTGGGCCCCGGAGAGGAGCCGCCCATTGTTCGGAGGAGAATCGGGACGGCCTTCAAGCTGGATGAACAGAAAATCCTGCCCAAGGGAGAGGTGCGCCCGATTCTCCCGCGTTTCCCCGAGGTGGGGGGAGGGGAGGGGTTCTGTGTCGGTCTCCTTGCTCTCCCCTCTGCCACACGCCCTGCCCGTCTCCTCGGGGGGCTTGCCTTCTGCGCCTGTCAGTATGGGGCGTCCTGGGTGGGAGCGGGCTGCTGCCATAGGAAAGCGGCTTGATTTTAGTGGACGTCATCTGTCTGCCATGCTAGGCCTGTGGCCAGCTGCTGAGGTACTGTATTTTTCTGTGTATGAGACGGTATTTTTGTCAAAAATTGTTAGATCAAAAGTTGGGGGTCTTGTGAGTAACCCATGTACTGATGTCTTCATGTTGGGTTAGAAAAGTAGGGGTCCCCTGATACATGGGGGTGATACACGGTAATCCCGGGAAAGCGTTCTAGCACCACCCACCCCCTGGATTTTCACGGCCCCCTGCTCTGTTACGCAAAGGCCAGTGTAATGTCTGATGCGAAGAAGAAAACCACCAAAGAGGAAGGAACACTTAAGCCTGAACGTCCATGAAGACCCAGCCTTTGTTACCCTGGCTGGGGACAGTCGGGGTCACGCAGGCCACCCCAAGCCGGCCGTGTGGGGACATCTTTAGAATGACACAGGAGCCGAGGGTCTCAAGAGTGAGGGTGCCGAGGGCACCAGCAGCGGCCAGATGTCAGTAGCCGGGCCCCTGCGGGGCCAGGTGGGGGGTGGCCATGGGGACTGCAGGGTCCTGGTACGCGTATGCCCCCCATAAGGGAGGCTGGCCCTGGGGGGTCCTCCCGCCAGCGCCCCTGAGCACAAGCCGCAGGCTCCCTCCTGCAGGAAGCTGAGCTGGAGCGCCTGGAACGCGAGTTCGCCATCCAGTCCCAGATCACAGAGGCTGCCCGTCGACTCGCCAGCGACCCCAACGTCAGCAAGAAGCTGAAGAAACAAAGGAAGACCTCCTACCTGAACTCGCTGAAGAAGCTCCAGGAGATCGAGGGCGCCATCAACGAGAACCGCGTCAAGGCTGGGAAGAAGCCCACCCAGAGGGCCTCGCTTGTCATTGACGGTCAGTGCCCCCCACGCCCCTGGAACGACCACATGGCCACCCGCACCTCCCTGTTCCCCACGAGAGCAATGAAGTGCACACGGGTCCATGACGGGCGGTGATGCCCATGGAGCCATCACTGTCCCTGCCTCCCAGAGAGCCTGCAGCCCAACGAGGCCCCCTCCTTGCCGGGCTCCTACCTGCTCAGCCCCCCCCACACTGTAGGCCAGAACCCCTCGAACCCTCTGTCCTCTGTCTCAGGGGCTCCCAAAGCTGAAGCTGGGGAGCACTGAGCTACGGACTCGGGTCCGAGGGGCCAGGAGCTGAGGTGATTCTCTCTGCTAAACACAACAAGGAAAGACCCACCCCCACAATCTAGCAACAACTCTCAAGTCCCCCAAATTGCTATAGTCATTTTTTTTTTTTTTCTCTCAGTCAGCAAATGCTTCAGTGTGTGTATCAAGTATTCTTCCATGGTTGATGCACGTTTAGAATGCCTGTGCTCCAGGAAGATGGGAAGTACCATGGAGGCTCCTGGGCAGGGCGGCGGGTGGGAGGTGGACAGGGTGGGCGGTGAGTGTTGGGTGCAGAGTTCCTGCTGGAGAAGATGAGAAAGTTCTGGAGATGATGGAGGTAGTGGTGACAATACTGAATGTACTTAGTGCCACTGAGTTACACAGAAGAAATGGTTACAACATATGCTTACCACAGTATAGAATATACACTCACAATTATACAACATTGCTCACCGCCACATACAACGTATGCTCACCACCATATACAGTGTACTCTTACCACGGTATAGAATGTACACTCACAATTATACAACATACGCTCACCACCACATACAATGTACATTCACCACCATATACCATGTACTCTTACCACAGTATGGAATGTACGCTCACCAGTATACAATGTATGCTTACCACAATATACAATGTACGCTTACCACAATATAGAATGTACTCTTACCACAGTATACAACATATGCTCACCACCACATACAACGTACGCTCACCACAATATACAATGTACTCTTACCACAGTATGGAATGTACGCTGACCAGTATACAACGTATGCTTACCCCAAATACAATGTACGCTTACCACAATATAGAATGTACGCTCACCACAGTATACAACGTACGCTCACCGCAACACACAACGTACGCTCACTGCAGCACACAATGGGTGCTTATCACAGTACACAACGTATATCTACCACAGCACACAACATACACTTACCGCATTCAGTTGATACACATCTCAACACTCCCATATGCGAGAGGCAGAAGGCTCTTAGTCTCCTGGGCATTTGTACCCTATCAAAAAAAGCCAATAGAGTGAACCCCTGGTTTAAAAAAGGGGAAACCATAAACTCTTCTCTGGGGATCATGGAATGACCATCTTCCCTGTCTCGCCCTCCTACCCCTGTGACATCCCCCACTTCCTAGCACAGTTCAGTCAGCCCCCCTCTGCCTGCTGCTTCTGCTGGGGTGGCCTCCTGTCCTCGCAAAGGCCCATGGGGTCCTGGCTGGAAGGACACATCCGGCACGGGCGGTGGGCGGAGCCTGGGGGCCCTGGGGTCGGGGTGGGGCCTGGTTCTCCCGCCGGCCCAGAGGGCTACCCTGCTAGTGCACCAGTAGCCTGTGCCCTGACCAGGGACCAGCTGTCCCAGCCAGGCCTGCAGCCGCGGTTTTTAACTGCGCAAGAATCTGTTTCCTCTCTCGTATCCTCTATTTCACTGCCTCGCTGACATCATGTTTCTGTCACACGAGCCCATTGGATTTAGAGGAGGAATTAAGATTCTTCTTCGTTCGTTAGCATGGTTTTCTGTTTCAAGAGAGGAAACTACCCGTGGTGTCTGAAGACCTGGGCCCACGTTGCCAGGAGGGCAGAGCACCCCAGACAGACGCGCTTCCTCCCTGTACCTGTCCCCCTCCAACAGAGCGGGAGGGCCGCCCGCCTCCCCTGGGGTGCATTCGAAAGGTTAATTGAATGCCGTCTGTGCAGATGAGCCTTGGAGAGAGAAGCTGTGCTTAGTAGCTTGTTCTGTTCTGAGAGGTTCCTGAGGCCTTGGCTGCCTGGTGAGCAAAGCCAAGTTCCACGTCCCGGGGTCGCATCTGTAGAACGAGCAGCCGCTCACTGTCCTGGGGCCAGTAAGCCTGTGGGGGCACAGCCGGGTGTCAGGTCCTCAGTGGGCACGTGCTGGGCTCTCATCTGTCCACCTCTTGTTTCCATAGATGGAAACATCGCCAGTGAGGACAGCTCCCTGTCAGATGCCCTTGTTCTCGAGGACGGTAGGTTGTCACTTGTGGCCTCGCTCTGCTGGCCGATGTTGCTCAGTCCGTCTGTTGGGAGCGGGTGCTGGCTGGTGTTGGGGTGCAGGTGGGTGGGGCCTGTGGGGACCTGCCCCTCGCTCAGCTGCTCTTCCCATCTGTGTGCAGAGGACTCTCAGGCCACCAGCACGCTGTCCCCCGTGCAGTCCCCTCACAAGGGGCTGCCCCCCCGGCCTCCCTCGCACAGCCGCCCCCCCCCGCCCCAGTCCTTGGAGGGGCTCAGGCAGACGCACCACCGCGGCGACTACGACAAGTCACCCATAAAGCCCAAGATGTGGAGCGAGTCCTCACTGGACGAGCCCTACGAGAAGGTGAAGAGGCCGCCCTCCCACGGCCACACCAGGTGAGCTGGGCCGGGTCGCCGGCAGGGGATGGGATGGGGGACAGGCTGTGCCTGAGCCACCACCTCCTCCCTGGGCTGCGCTCACAGCACCCCAGCAGCCTGAGCCGTCCATCCCACGGAGACTGACCTGGGAGCCTGGGCAGCCCCTCCCAGGACCCAGGGCTGTGAGCTGCGTGGTGGGTCCTCAGCTCATCACGCCCCTGCTGACTGGGCTGCACGTTTTCCTCGTTTCCTCCCACGATGCCCTGTAAAGCCCCACATGGGTGCAGGCGGGTCACAGGCTGTCTCTGGGAGAGTAGACTGTGGTTGCAGCAGGGCCTTCACGAACAGTCAGTCCCGCCGCCCCTGGGGTCAGGGACGAGGACCGCCACCCCCTCACTGTGGGGCAGAGGCGAAGAACCCGGGCAGAGCTGCAGGGGTGAGGATGGGGCCCTGGCTGGCCCAGCCGCCCGCGGTGACCATGTGGTGCCCTCTTGTGTGCAGCAGCCACCAGCGCTTCCCCAGCACCGGGAGCTGCGCGGAAGCAGGCGGGGGCAGTGGCTCCCTGCAGAGCAGCCCCGTCCGCAGCCTTCCCCACTGGAACTCACAGTCCAGCACACCGTCCACCCCCGACCTGCGCATCCGGAGCCCCCACTATGTCCACTCCACCAGGTGAGTCCCCCAGCCCTCAGGCCACTCCCTCCCTGGGCCAGACCTTCCTGTGTGAAGTGGGGCATCACTGGCCCCCCAACTGGCATCCCCGGATCAGGCCTGAGCCCGGGAGGTAGGTTGTCCTTGAAGCGGAGTAGAAGGAAGAGCGGAGCTGCAGGCTGGCTGGGAGACCTGGTCTACCCTGCACCTGCTCCGCGCAGGTACCAGCAGGCGGCCAGGGCCCCTGTGCACAGCGGGCATGGGGGGCGGCCAGAAGGGCAATCCGGCCCAGCGGGGCCACGCACCGACCCGTGGTCTCTACTGGGTGGTCTTAGGTAGCGTTCCTCTGGGCCTAAGCTTAATCAGGACTTGTTCATTCCTTCAAAGTGCAAATTCATGAAAGAGCAGGAGGGCTGAGCAGACAGGCTGCAGGGAGGCACGCCTTCGTTGTCTGTGGCACCACAGTCCAAGTTCACAGGGACCGGACCGTGCCTCAGGGCAGAGGGTATGACCGGCTGCAGATAGTGAACCAGTTTATGTGGGACAAGATGGGGCTTTCTAGGCAGGATTCCCTCATGCATTCATACATATATACGTGCATGCTCACACACACACTCATGCACACACGAACATTCATGCACACATGCATTCATACACGCACATTCATGCATATGTACATTTGCACACATGAACATTCATGCATATGTACATTCACACATTCATGCACATGCTTCATTCATGCACACATGCATTCATACACACATTCATGCACATGTACACTTGCACGCATTCATGCACATGTACATTTGCACACATTCATGCATATGTACATTCACACAATTCATTCAGGGATGCACACACATTCATGCATTCATATGTGCACTCCCATGCATTCATTGCACTCATACGCATTTCTGTGCACACACATGCATGCGCACAGAGCAGATGCTTATGACGCGCTGTGTGTACTAGCTGCTGTGCTGCTCTGGGAGCTGGCGCAGTGAGACAGGAAGCAGACCACACTGCTCTCAGACTCGATGCAGTCGGCAGAGTCCTGATAAAGAAATGTGTGTCACATGCTGACAGCACTCAGGCAGGATGAGCAAGGCCGGGGGCTGGTGAGTGAAGGGGAGGCCTGAGTCATGGCGGGGACTCTGGGCAGAGAGCAGAGTGGGTGACAAGCAAGTCGGGACAGCAACGTCAGAGCCCAGGACGTGGGCCTTGCACTTGTCACGCTGCCAGTGTCACCCAGAGACAGTGATGGACGGGGTGGGGCCAGACAGGAAACCACGGACCCAGTCACACAGGGCCACCCTGAATGTCCCGGCGGCTGTAGCACTGTCTGTGCCTGCCGTGGGGATGGATACTGAGGCAAGGGCTCGGGTGAGCCGTGTGCATGAGCGTAGCACTCGAGGTCGCATGTTCTTGGTTCTCTAAGAAACCATTCCTGCCGTACAGAGCACAACAAAGCCCTGGTTGCTGGCACCCACTTTAGAGGAGACCCTCCCCTGGGCACTGCCACAGCTCCCCTCCCGCTGGGACGGGAGAACCACGCAGGGGCTGACCAGCCTCCAGGGCCATCACGCCTTCTGACGTTGCTGTCCCCCAACTTGCTTGTCACCCACTCTGCTCTCTGCCCAGAGCCCCCGGTTCCCGGGGCCACAGCCCCCCCCCCCCCCCCCCCCCCCCCCGCCGTGGGAAGGAGGCCCCCGGTTCCCGGGGCCACCACGCCTGCAGGCGACTCTGCAGACCCTGGGCGGCGGCATCGGCTCCTCCCTCAGCCCCCTCCCTCCCCGGGCCGCCCCCCGCAGGTCGGTGGACCTCAGCCCCACACGCCTGCACAGCCTGGCCCTGCACTTCCGGCACCGGAGCTCCAGCCTGGAGTCACAGGGCAAGCCCCTGGGCTCGGAGAACGACACGGGCAGCCCCGACTTCTACACGCCGCGCACGCGCAGCAGCAACGGCTCGGACCCCATGGACGACTGCTCATCCTGCACCAGCCACTCGAGCTCGGAGCACTACTACCCGGCGCAGATGAACGCCAACTACTCCACGCTGGCCGAGGACTCGCCATCCAAGGCGCGCGCGCGACAGCGGCAGCGGGCAGGGGGCGCGCTGGGCGCCGCAAACTCGGGCAGCATGCCTAACCTGGCGGCGCGCGGCAGCGGCGGCGGCGGCGGCGTGTACCTGCACAGCCAGAGCCAGCCCAGCTCGCAGTACCGCATCCGCGAGTACCCGCTGTACGTGGACGGCGGCGCCACGCCCGTGGTCGTGCGCAGCCTGGAGAGCGACCAGGAGGGGCACTACAGCGTCAAGGCGCAGTTCAAGACGTCCAGCTCCTACACGGCCGGCGGCCTGTTCCGCGAGGGCTGGCGCGCCGCCGCCCACGATGAGGCCGACGCGGGCCACCTGGCACCCTCGCGTTCTCAGATCCTGCGGACGCCGTCGCTGGGCCGCGAGCCCGTGGCGGACAAGGGCGCGGGCCGCGCCACCGTGTCGGACGAGCTGCGCCAGTGGTACCAGCGCTCGGCCGCGTCGCACAGCCGCCTGTCGCACACCAGCTCCACGTCGTCCGACAGCGGCTCGCAGTACAGCACGTCGTCCCAGAGCACCTTCGTGGCGCACAGCCGGGTCACCCGGATGCCCCAGATGTGCAAGGCCACGTCAGGTGAGGCGCGGGCCGGGCCCAGGCCCAGGGCTTCCCTGGAAAGGGCAGCGCGTGTGCCTAGCTCGTGCCCACTTCCAGCGTCCTCGGGAGGGGTGCAGACCGTCCCCGCGACCACCTCCGATGACGCAGAAACCCGCTAAGTCGGGGGAAGCTGCCGCACAGTTGCGCCTCCACACGGTGTGGAGGGACAGATGCGCCAGGAAGGTGCGCACCTGGGGGCACCCGAGAGGAAGCCTTGCTTTGGGCCTCACCTGGGTCCTAAGGCCCCGAGACCTGGCGTCCGTGCCCAGCAGGGCAGCCTAGTCAGGACGGGAGCTCAGAGCGCTTGCTCACCTGTGACTGCGTCCACGCCTGCCCCTCCCACTCCCGTGTCAGTGCTGCCACGACAGCCAAGGCACCCCCAGTGCCCTGGGCACCTCCTTGTTCTCGCGCTGAGCGCCCCCCCATAAGCACCAAGCTGGGTGAACGGGGGTGAGACCGTGTCCCCTGGTTGCAGCCCAATCCCACCACCTCGCCAGGAGGGTCACACTGACAACACAGGCCCTGGCAGCAGCGTGTGTGCTGAGGTCACATGCACACAGCACTCACGGGACAGGGGACGTGCGTGGTGACCGTGCCACCTCACACGGGCTGTGGGAAACGAGAGGGGACCTGGTTTTCAGGGGCTGAGGGGCGGGGCCTCTGGAACCCATGAGCAGCCGCCGGCAGCAACTTGTCTAGATTTGTTTTGCTTGAAGAGATTAGGAACAGCCTTGGACCCTACTTTAGACTAAAAAGTCAAAGAAGCCATGTCTGAGGCTTCCTGGTCCCGAGAAAACTAGGGGTGCTTCCCACTCAGTTCTCCCGGCCTGAGCCCTGCACCCTACATGTGTCCAAAGGCGGGGTGAATAAGCCCGCCACCGGCAGAGCGGCTCTGAGCACCTTCCTGGGGCGTTCTCTGTGCAGAGGGGCAGTTCTGACCCTGGAGCCACCCCACCACCCCTGCACAAGCCCCACCCAGGACCCACAAGGGGCTTTGCTGCCGGGGAGGCTGTCGCCATCCTGTGGCCACTTCCCAGGGCGGTATGAGGACCTGGGATCCCAGGTCAGCCTCACACGGGGGGCGGTGGGGTCTGGTCTGCACATCGTGACCCTAACTGGGGTCACGCCGGCACTTGCGGGAAGAAGCCCCCACACTGGACCCACGTCTGACCGCTGTCTTCTCTGCCACTTGTGTGCAGCTGCCTTACCTCAGAGCCAGAGAAGCTCAACGCCGTCGAGCGAGATGGGAACGACGCCCCCCAGCAGCCCCCACCGCATCCTCAGCTGGCAGGCCGGGTGAGTGCCTCGCGGTGCCTTGCGGTGCCTCATGGGCCTTCCGCCGCCTCCCAGGGTCCAGGACGGGCCTCAGCCTCCCTGGCCAGCCTGGTGCGCATGCTCATTACTGCGGCTTCTTCCTTCCCAGGATGCCCCGTGAACGGCATGCGCTTCCTCCTACCCCGTCCTTTCCGTCCTGTCCCTTAAGGTGGGTGGTCCTCTCTGCTCTAACGTTGGCGGCGGCCCCAGGGATGTGGTGGGTATGTGTGTGGTTTGGGTCAGAATCCCAGACCGCGTTGGATTCAGGCTCCGGTTATCCTGGTGGGCGTCAGGATGGAAGGCGAGGGGGGTGGGAGGGGAGAGACCCACACAAGCACCCCGTGCTGGGCCCGGCCCCACACCCCCGCCTCTCGGGCTGCCCACTGTCTTGGTGTCAGGATGCAGGGAAGGGCAGGAGGCTCAGATCCCAGGGGTCCGGCCGAGCACTTGTCCTTATGCAACACGCAGAGGGGCTGGGTGTCCGGGGAACCTTTCAGAGGCGACTGGCGGCAGAACGGTGAGGCCAAGTTCAGCCGCTCTTGCTCAGCGGAGGCAGATGGCAGTCTCGTGGACGTGGGCGTGCTCTGCCCACTGCAGAGCCTTTCTGTTGCTCCTAAGACCCCGTCTCTAACGGATTCGACGTCCTCTCTGGGCCTGTTGGTTTGAGGGGTGCGGGCGCCTTCACCCAGCCTCATTGTCACTAGTTTGGGGGTGTCTGGAGCAGTCTGACCGCCGGCTGTGCGTTGACGTATCAGAGCGTGGCGGGGCCAGGCTCCCCTCCTTGGTGGACGTTGTTTCTGTGGCTGTGAACCAGGAGCTGCGGGGCCTTAGGGCTGGACAGCAGGGAGGGCAGCCGGTATGCAGAGGCTGGGGCCTCTCCTAGCACGTGAGCTAAGGCCACCCTGGCCGCAGCCAGGCATGGGGAACATCAGTCTGCTTCCATGGCTGGCGCAGAGGGCAGGTCCCTCGCCCCAGGCCGCGGGGCTGGACGGAGCTGGGCGGCAGCCCCAGAGCCGCCTCTGTCCCCACGGCCTGTGTCCTGAAGTGCAGCCCCCAGACCAGGGTCCCATCACAGGTGCCGGTGCCCAGTCTGCCCCACTCCAGTGTGACAACCAGTGTCCCCGCATCCACTTCTCGGTCTGTCTTAAGCAGCAGCCACCTCTGTGTGCTTGTTCCAGATGATTAGACCCCCACGCGCACCGTCCACACCACAGCTCTGACAGACGTCTTGCCAGATCCACTCACCAAAGTGGGCGGCTCCTGAGTCTGTACAGGGTTCTGGAGGCTGTTCCGAGTCCCACCCAGTCTCGCTGATCCAGGCCTTCTCGTTGGATGTCCAGTCGGCAGGTCTGACAGTGACAGGCGCTCCTCCCACGCCTGCCCACGTGAGCTGGCCTTAAAACCTGCCTGTGCGTCAGCACACACGCCAGCAAGGACGCAAGACACACAGGAAACGGACACGTTTGGGCCCTTGAGCTAAACACTTTCACACACTTATCCGACTGCCTTCTCGTTAGCAGCCAGTGTTTGATGCGGTAAATACAGCTCAGAACGGGTCGGGGCCAGGCCAGCCTCCCTCCCAGGGGCCCTCCTGCGGCCCGTCCATCCCAAGTGCTGCCCCTCAGCCGCCAGGGCCCGGCCGTGCTGCTGCTGACACGTCTGTGCGGGCCCCTCTCTAACATGACCTCTCTTCTCTTCCTCTCCCTGCTGTCCTGGCTCAGAGAAGCGACAGAACACTCGCCCACTATGGACGGGTCTGCGTCTCCAAGCCACCAAAGTACTGATGCATAGAGGTACCGTAAGGGACGTTTTGTTCTTACCGCCCCTCCCCCTGCGCAGGCGGCCGCGTCTGTGGTCTCCGCTGCGCTGCCCTCGCGGGGACCGTAGTTCCCGGGAGTAGACGTCTGCGTGGTGTGGAAGCCATTGTACTTGTGTCTGATGTCTAGATACACGAGAGGCTCAGTGTTCCGGGCATGTTTTCACAGCAGATGCGAGATACTCTTATGCTACGTCCCACGAGAGGCCTCCGAGCACGTTTCAGACCTTCCCAGGCTCTTAGGACACGCAGCCGCTCACCCTGGCTTAGTGACCAGTGTCCATGCAGAGCAGCAGCACCCAGCATTTCAGGGATAAGCTGAGAGGATAGGATGCCACTCAGAGGTAGAGTTAAAAGTTTACACAGTAAGAAAACTGAACCCTGACTATGCCAGGAACCATACTAGAGAACCTAGTTCCAAGGCTTAAGTTCAAACCAATAACCTGAAAATCCACAGGGAGACCGGCACTCGGGCGCTCACGTGTGAGGTGTGGAGCGGAGAGGGCCTGGGCTTGCCAGGTGCAGATGCCACTGAGCGTGGGGGTGGGGGTGGGGCAGGTGACGGGCATTCCCAGGACCGAAACAAGCAGGCGGCTACACGGTCACCTTCCTTTAGGGGTCGGCAAGGGTCGGGCGGTGCTGACGGGCGGTGCCTGGTGCTGGTTTGAGATTGCATTTTTGAGAGCTGAGCTGTGTGGACTCTCAGTTTGGTTATAAGCGCCCGTTTGGGGAAAGTTATAGTTGTCTTGTTCTGAATCTCGCCCTGTGTTTGGACTCCCAGCCGGGGAGATGTGATCAGAACGCACCTTCCGCTCTGGAGCACCGTCTCCTACTGCATGTGTGGTGCTCACAGGCCGCGGTGTCAGGTTCTCAGCCTCTAAGTGGGTTGCTGTCTGACGTTGTATGTGGGGGGGCTCATCTGCTTGGTTGGTGGCTACAAACAAGGGGCTGTGACTATTACAAGCAGGACAGTCCTCGATGTCTGGGTGTGCTTTGGAGCCACAGTCGAGACCCAGACTGAGAACCCATGTCAAAGACAGGCCCTGTAGGGGTCACGTGAGCACCTGGCTGGCTCAGTGGTCTCATGGCTGACCCGGGGAAGCACGCAGTGTGGACACAGCGCAGTCCAGCGTCAGGCCTGGAAGCGTCAGGGTGTGTAACCGCCGGCTTGTCTCGCCTGGTCACCTTGCCTCACGTCCCTGCCTCTGCAGAGCCAGGATGCACTGACCCCCACCTAACCAGACAGGGGAGTGGACCCCCGGGGTTGGGGAGGAGGAGTCTGGCCCAGAGAAGCTGAGGCCCTGGGCGGGGAGGAGTTTTGGGCGGGCGGGACTGTCGTGAAACCTGGAGGCTGGACGCACACCCTGTGCGGTGGCCCCAGATGCGTGGACAGTGGCTTAGCCTTTCCCAGCCTCCAGGAGCAAGACAGACGGGGACAAAAGAGGCAGGAGAGGGAGGAAGCAGCAGGGACACCCCGGTGCTGGCTGGTCCTCTCCCCAGGCAGTGGGGTCCTCCCACGCGGAACCCCAAGGGCCACACCTGAGACGTGGCCGTGGTGTCAGTTCACGCCGTGCCCATCGCTGGCTCTGACGAGAGCTCGTTGTAACCGAACTGACAGGGAAACTTGTTTCTGTGACATAAAACACTTTAAGGTAACAACTGGAATTCTGACCATTAGGAAATATCAGATTTCTAGGAATTTCATAATTTCCAGAATACGTCGATTAGAATTTCTTAACCCTTAGAATCCTTAATTCCTAGAGAAAGCTAAAAAGCAACTGTGACATGCTATACTAGCAGTCTGTGGATTGGCAAGCTTGTAATTACATTTCACAAAAGCTAGGATATTCCTCCTTGCATTAAATTTCTCAGTATGACACAAAGCGTGTTGATTGATAGGCCCAGACATCTCTACTTCCTCTGTGAATGGAAGCCAACATAGATAAAAATTCTGTTCAGTCATGAAGGTCTCAGCATTTTATCTGATTTGGGAGCAATCCAGGTAGTGAGTATCCATCACTTAACTTTTCTCAGTATAATTACAAGTTAGCAAAATGCTTTTGGAAACTATTTTTTAAACAGACATACCAGAAGCATAATTACTACTGAAAAGTTCAGTTATAAACTTTTATTACATGCATCTATTTAATTTACATGTTCTTATCCATCTGTGTGACTCCTGAAAATTTCATGCAGCTATAAGACAGCAGATCATGAAGTCCTCTTTCCTGCCGACAAAAGATTCGACCCTCCTGAGACCCAGAGTCACTCCTGCAGACAAAGCTGTCCCTGCGGCAGAGAGAGCGACGACCAGTGGGTCTGGGTTGCAGGGAGGCTGGGTCATTCACGGCGTCCTGGTACTCAGCACACGGGACCGGGAGTCTCATCCTCCACTTCGCTCAGGACCCGTCTGCCTGAGAGGGAGTGGGCGTGAGGTGGAGGCACCTGCCGGAACAGGACAGGGTTTGCCCCTGGCTGTGGAAGGGCGTGCAGGTGGCACGTACAGCAGGGGTCCACCTTCCACGGGAGATGGGGGCACGTCTGTCATGCCACTGGCTCCCCGGACCTTGGTTTACATATTGCAGTCTCTTCGGACCTTGGTTTACATATTGCAGTCTCTTCAGAGTGATCAGTCTATGAGGAGGAGGAGGAAGGGGCCGCGTCAACCCTGCAGTCTGGTTAACTCTAGGCACCTGTCTTCGCTGTCTCCTTTTACCCATTTGCGGTGAATCTGTCCGTGAAGGAGATTCAGAACCCAGGTAAACCAGTCGTCCCATCTGGTCTTTCAAGTGCACACCTTAAGTGTTCTTGTCTAGTCAGAAGATGCCCCATAATGGTAAACTGAGGCAAGCTGCAGTGAACAGAGGCCAGCAGCACAAGTGCAGTTCTGGACATGCAGGCAACTGAGTCCGTGGAGGGTTTGAGGCTGCTGCACGCATGGGCGAGCAGCATGGGGGTCCGAGCGCTTGGCTCACTGACCTGAGGATGGAGCGCGGTTCCTAGGGGACATTCTCGTGTCAGGAGCTCAGGCATCTGTGACCGGGCCCCCGGCTCACACCCTCTAGTTCCGCTTTACACCGAAGCCCTTTCCCGCGCCCTCCTGATCAAGTACGTTTGCAGAAAGTGTCACTGGGCAGGCATGTTTGGGCGCCATTTCCCTTCTGTCTTGGTCAAGGATGTTGTTAGATGGAGCACATGCCCCTCGGAGCTGGGAAGGACTGTCCTCAGGGTCTATCCCACAGAGGAAGGAGAGGCCATTGGCTTTATCTGAACAACAGAGATGTCAGCAGCCGTGCTGCACATTTGCATCAGGGGAGCGAGGACGGGCAGACGTGGCAAGACCGGGCTGCAGTGTGGCCATGAGGTCAGGCTGTTTTCTCTGTTGACTATGTCCGTTTTGTCCCAGACGTGTTTGCCTCCATTTTAACTTGGTTCTGTCTGCGTTTCTACTTTTGACCACGTCCCTGTTGGAGGGTGATGCCCACTCCAGGCACTGCTGGGCTTTCTTCTGTGGGACACCATCCACGTGGTCGTCACCAGACTCTGCTCACGGGGCCCCCGCCTTCGGGTGACAGGTGCACCGGGTCCCAGTGAGGTGCAGGCACCACACTGACGCTGCCCGATGTCTGAGATGGTGCCTATCAGGCCTGCTGTTTTAAGAAGAGTGGATGGACTTCCTGTAACTGAACCTCCCTTCTCCTGGAAGTTAATCCAAGTACCAGTGTTGTCACTACAGACACCTTCCCAGTCAGCTAAGGGAGCGTCAGGGGCCACATTAGCAAAGCTGGGGGCCACTATTGGCAGCTAAGGCTGCGACGTTGGCGAGGGTGGAAGTCGTCGCTCCCATGGGCTCTCCTGACTGCCTCCTGGTAAGTCCCGTCTCACGCAATGACCTAGATTCAGGGGAGCTGGCTAGGGAGGTGTCTCCGTGTGGCTGTGGCCCGTGAGTGCTGCCTGGTGACGTGCCGGCCTCACAACCAGCACCGGACAGGCCACGTGTGCACGGACGCGTGGATTCCCTGCACAGGCAGCTGCTGGTGAGGTTTTGTCGTGGGGCACGCAGGCATGCTACTGTGGTCTGTGCTGGACTCTGTAACTGCGCTGTGCAGGGAATCCACGTGTCTGTGCACACGCGGCCTGTCCGGTGCTGATGGCGCTCCTGGGCCTGGCTGTAAAAACACCTGATACTGAAGGGGACACGCGTGCTCATCACAGTGGCTTCAGGACAGGAGGACTGGTTATAAGAAGGACCGGTGGTCTCCAACATCACAGGGACTCACAGGTTTCAGTGGCAAATCCCCTGGGAGAGCTGGGAGCGAGGGAAACAGGTGAGCAGGAGTGTGGAAAGCCCACGCTGAGCCCCTCAGGCCTGGCCCGTGGGGCGTAGCCGCTTACACCTGACGTCGTCTGCGGGGAGGTCCACGGCGGATTTGCCCGTCCTAGGGCTCCTGTCAGCAGGACGGGTGGCGCTGGGGGTGGCCGCTTGCAGCTGCTGAGCGGAGCCAGGAGAGGCCCCTCCAGCCCGGCGGGAAGAGGTCCTTCGGCCGATGTCTTCTAGGAGGCGGTCGGTTCTCGTTCAGCACAGGCTGCTTTAACTCATGAGGGATGTTTCTGGAAACAGAGAAGAGGTAATAGCAGTATTTCAATAGGTCCCGTCCCGGGGATGAGGCAGATATGTGGGTAGGCAGCGACCACTGTGCAGGGTTTAGTAAGCGTATGTTCTTCACAAGGGAAGGGCCTCAGACTCTCTGGGCCAGTGATAGCACTTTGGTCCCCAGCCTCACAACACGTCCCTAATTGGGTTTTAAAGATGCCACATTAGTCCTGAAGATCGGGGGGAAGGGCCATGCAGCTGCCACAGGCCTCCGCAGCGTTCCTGGGTTGCCTGGCCAGTGTCCCGCGGCACAACACTGCAGTCACCCCACGTGATTACAGAAACGGCCATTGTTGTCAACAGGTAAACGCTCCTACCCAAGTGAGAAACGTGCTGACCATGAGCAATACATGTTTGCTCACTTGTTTTGTTTTTTTGTCTGTTTTTTGTTTTTATTTATTTATTTTTGACAGAGAGAGAGAAAGAGAACTGAACTGGGGGAGCTCCCAGTTCAGCATATGGGTCCACACGGGCCGGGGCCGGGATTCGGTCCCTGGGGCTGCAAAGTGAGCGCTTAACCCACTGAGCCATCCCAGCTTCCCCTCACTTATTCTTAACAATTACATTTAGCCGTGAAAGTCTCTCAAGATCTTAAACAGTGAACCAAATCTTAACTTCCTTGAAAACAAATTTTGTAACAGAGATAACTAGAATAAAAGTAAGTCTACACTATATTTAACCCTTTGCACTTGGGTGCTTTTCCCGATTCCCTTAGTCTACTCGGCATTTAAATTTTATTTTTTGCTCACCCTTTTGTGCTGATAATTACAAGAAAAGTTGTTGGAAAAATAGACAAAAATCCCCCTTTCCCTCGTGGTGAAACTCCTTGTCGAGTGTGGCTCGACATACGAGCTGGTGCCGATGCTAACCGTGTCGAGTCACAAACTTGACATCCGAGTGCAAAAGGTTAATGCTGATAACTCTGAAGATATACCTATTTGAATTAAACCAACAAACTTAAACTAGCTTTTATTTACTAAAGATTTATCCTAGAACACACACATTTGAAAAACATTTGGGAGTTTTAGAATACTGAATTTGATACGTGCTTATTTTTCTTTAAGACATTTAAATAGAATTCTTTTACAAATTAATTTTGGCAATACCACCCGGAAGGAAAAAAATTTTAGCTTTGAGACGGATACAATGAATGACTCGCTAGTTCATAAAAGAGCAGTTGAATCCAAATCATGTTTCTGGCATAAACCCGGGGATTCCATCTTGTTACAGAAGCCTTAGGTCTCTCAGAGAAACCTAACTGCATGAGAATTCCCTGAGGTTGGCAGGTGACCTAGCGTCAACCTGGCCTGTGCCTGTCTGACCTCGGGACTCCCGTGTTCACAACAGAACGGCACTCCTTACGTCACATGCATGTGAACAGAAGCAGCAGCACCCACAGAGGTAGACGAGCGGGGTCCTGGGGACACCCACCAGCCATGCCCACAGTAGAACTGCAGCCTGAGCCAGGAGGCCCGTGTGCTCACAGACACCTCAGGACAACCTAACTATCGTGGGTTTTCTAAAGCTAGGCGAGAAACAGTTACAGAAGCCAGTGCTCTCACCCACTTGTCGCTAGAGGAGTCGGCACACCACGCGGGAAGAGCTGACGGTCATCACAATCATTAGCTAGTAAGACTGGGTTTCAGTTTTCTTTGAACCACAGTTCACACCGCAGTACAGGGAGGAGCCGGTATGGACCGTCCCCCTGGCGTCCCCAAGTTACACTCTCTGCCCTCTCGCTAGGAAGTGCCCAGTGAGGTGAGGCTTCACAGCGCAGACCCGCACACGCAGTCAGAGCGGCACCATCCCCGGACGCTGCTTCAGAAAGTGCAGGCCCAGACCCAGCAGGCTCCCGCCATCAGTCACCAGCACGCATGCCAGCACCCCCTGAGGGAGAGCTGACGCTCAAAAACTGGCACACGGGCCCGGGGCAGCTGTCCCTGAGCAGGGCGGGGACAGGCTCAGCGCAGGCGGCTACCTGTCCCAGCCTCCGCGCACCTCCTCCTGGGCAGGTTCCAACCCAGTCCCACGCTCACCAGATGAGGTGTGCCCTTCACCTTGCCCTGAAACCAGGTCAGGATCACTAAACGGGGCTGTTTTTCCTAAAACTCGTGTCCCTACCGATGACTTACTGGCTTCAGTATCCATGAGCTCACTCTTTGTACGTGAAAATTACCCCCCTACACAGTGACCTGAAAGACCTTTGTAAAGTCTTCTATGTACTTTCCTGTGTACTTTCCGAAACCTCTTTTATTACCACAGAACATGTTATTTAAAAGTGAGAGGGGAAGCCGGGATGGCTCAGCGGGTTAAGCGCTCACTTTGCAGCTCCAGGGACCCGGGATCAAATTCCAGCCTGGGCCCGTGTGGACCCATGTGCTGAACTGGGGAGTTCCCCCAGTTCAGTTCTCTCTCTGTCTCTGTATCTCCCTCTCTCTCTCTGTCAAAAAATAAATAAAACTTTAAAAGTGAGAATTGCTCAGCTCAAAGCATTGCTTCAGTTTCACTACAGGGAAACCCTGACATTTCCGATGTGTCTCTAGGACAGAATAACAGTCTGGTGACCTCCTGGGACAGACCCTGGCAGCTGTTCTGTGGAGTAAGGATCCAGGGGAGCCGGCCCAAGGGGCTCTCAGTCTTGGATGCCAGGGAGACTCAAGTGGGCGCCTTAGGCAGCTCGGAGCTCTTGCAGACCCCACACCCGTTACCCCAATGTCTGGGGGCCGGGCCCAGACGCCCGTGTCCCAAGACGCCCGCGTCCCAAGGCACGCACGTGCTCCAGCGTGTGGCCGGCCGGGCCCCGGGCACGTGCGCGCGCAGGCACTTCTGAGCCGGCGCACACCTCGCCCCCTGACCGCCCCTCTCCTGGGTTCTCTGCAGGGGCTACAGCGACAGCTGCTTCCTGGACGCCTCCCTCTACCCGGAACTAGCCGACGTCCAGTGGTACGGGCAGGAAAAGGCCAAGCCCGGGACCCTCGTGTGAGCCACCGGCTGCCCCCGCCATCCTCAGCCCGCTCGCTGCCTGTCACTGCCTTACCCAGACGCACTGTCACCTGCACTAGCTTCCCTGCGCCCTCAGAAACCTGACTGAGGGGACGGGCTGCAAAGCTGCAGTCCCACTGTGTGTTCCCTGGGTCTCTGGCCCAGAGAGCCGGGCACAAAATCCTCAATGGCCCGTGGTGGTGGCCGCGCTGCCTACGGGCCGGGAGCCCTCAGGGACGTGGCTGGCAGATCCCTGTGCACAAGCGGCAGGGATGGGGGCTGCTGGACAACTAGAAGCCATGGGCCACCCGCCCCGGGACGCGGAGAGGCCGGTGGGGATTCCGGCCGACACCTCTGCCGTCCCCTGGGGAGGGGGGAGAACGGAAAGCTAACTCGTCAGATGCATCAGAGGGTCACAATCAGTTCTATACTGCCAAAGATTTAAAAAATTGAAACATGAAAACAATGAGAAGGGCCAAGAGGAGGACATGCTTTCTGTGACGAAATCCCCTTCAAATTCTGAACTACTGCAACACACACGTGAAAGTCTCCATCCATGAACCACGCCCCCTCCCCTCTCGGTGCGGAGCCAGAACTGACCGGAGCACTGGTGATGACAGGAGTCCCGGCTGGCGGGGCACCTGGGTCTGAGGGTCTGGCGTGGCCGTGAAGGGGAGCGGCACTGCGGGCACAGCGGCATGTGCTGTCAGCCCTGGTCCGCGCGGGTCCAGCCCAAGATCACGACACAACAGCTACCCTCGTGGGACCCACAGGCCACATTGGCCACGGCTGCCGGGCATGGTTCTCTCATTACAGCTGCCAGTAAAGTGTGTCCTGCCCTTTTGCACAGGCATTTCGTTTTGTTTTCAATGGGAGACCAAGGGAAAAGCACATCACGATCCATTCCAAGTGTCTAACTGTCACGGCTCATTCTGTGTGTGAGCGCCTATGTGACAAACAGCTTTGATCCGACTCTGGTCACCAATGTGTCACTAACGCAAAAAGCCAACTATGCCCTTAGGTAGGAAGACTTTACTCACCGTGTACAGAGCAGGGCTGAACTGTCAGCTCCCAGGGCCCACTGTGAAGGAGGACAGGGCGTGGGAGCTGCGCGTTTACATGTGTTGTGCGCTGTGCCTCACTCACCTGGAAAGCCATCAGCCTTCTAAGGCCTCAAGACTACTTTTATAGTCACACCAAGTGCAAACTCACCTTTGGGCAGTTGGAAGCGGCGCAAGCACAGTGTCCACAGTTGGCTGGTGCTGCGGGGGCGGGGGCTTTATCCTCATTTGTAACGACGTCCTGCTGGGAAGGCATGGACAGGAGCCGGTGCCGGCCGTTCTCTGGGAAAGCTTTAGGGTAAAAAGAAAACCCTTTGTTCTATTCGGATGTGGGATCAAAGAGCAACAACAGAAGCCACCCGACCGGGAGGTCAGAACAGCCACCAACAGAGTGACCACGTGTGCCCCACGCCACAGCAAGCGCGGGACACACGGCACCAGCTTGCAGAAGGGACGTCTACTCACAGAACACTTCAGGGGTGACCTGCAGGGTAACTGAAGCTGGTTACAATGTTACTGGATGGTTCTGGGCGTTAATAGGGGGTGGGGGGTGCTCTTATTCTGATGGTCAGTCAGCAGGTTCTTTCCTTCTCTGTTTGGAAACAACATACATTGGGACGTTTTTCTTTCTCCCAAAAGAAGACCACACGGATAATCAAACGGAACTGCGTGCAGCACGAAAAGTCAAAAGGGACACAGAGGTGGCAGGTGACACACATGGACAGAAATTTGAAGTCAAGTCTTAAGTCCACCAGATGAAGCTTTCAGCCCCGTTCAAGGAATGGGAAATGGAAACTCTCTAAACACGTGGGCTCTAGGTTTGGGGGGCAAAGAGGGATGGGCTGCGAGGCGGAACTACGGCTCAAGACAGACATGGATGGTCCGGCAGTGAAGACGGAGATTAAGTAAAACAGGTTTTACTGTTTAGCTGCATTCAGTTATGACAGAGTGTACACAGAGCGTTTGTCCTTAGAGACTGACTCAATTAACGGTGACCCGGGTGTGTGGTGGGGACCGATACCGAGTCCAAGCACCTGTGAGCTCCTTGTCGCACCCTCGTTCTGTAAAACAAAACCAGGTGCGCCGTGAAGCCCCTGGTCAGACGCAAAGCCCCTCCCGGATTCTGTGGAAACGTGGAAGTTGTCCATTTAGCCAGGAGGCTGGTGAGAACACCTCCATCAGACTGGGTTGTGGGGCGGGCAGGTTTGCTCTCTTGCATTAGGAGGACACGAGTGGTGCAACTGTGACAATTCCACCTTGTTTCTGCTCAGTGTTAGCTTAGTTCTGAATACAGCACACCCCACCCAGGTGCTATCAGAGGACCGGTACTGCTTAGCTGACAGAGTGCAGTGTCCACACGCATCCCTGTTGTGTCCAACGGACTGGTCTAGTAACGGGGGAAGGGTCAGGCTGCTCCTGAGCCTGTAGAGCATGTGTAATAAAACGATTGACTGGATTCTGTTCAACTGTAATCAATGAAAAAGATGTATGCTGTAGACAGAATTGCAGAATTAAAAAGAAATCTGCTTTTAATTTATTCTTTTTGTATTAAGAATTTGTATAGTACCTTTACATTTTGCAAAACAGTGTTGTCGACACTTATTAAAGCATTTTCCAAGTGAAAAGATCCGGCTGCCTCTTAAGAGACTTTGTTGGCTTCTCAGTGACACAGGCTACGGGGGCCCCGGGACTGCAGTGTGTGCCTGTGTCCCCACCAGGCCCCTGCGGTCAAGTCCGCCTCCAGACACCATCTGATGGGCTTTCACGTGGGGGGACGAGCCCGGAGCATTCGGCTGTGGCCCACTCCTCCCACTCTAGTTCCCTTTTGCAACTTACACGATGTGTCCTCCAGTGCGCACCTGGTCCCCGTGAGGGCGCTGCTTCGGTGCCTGCCTCCCTGCTCGTCACAAACGGTGCCCATGGGCAGCACGTGCCAGGCTTGGGCACTTCCTATAGAGCAGTCCCAATGGGGACCCTGAGGGGATCTGGGATCTGGGCTCGGGCAGGGGTCACCCTAGATCAGGGGTGGCGAACCTTTTGGCGATTGAGTGCCAAAGTTTATGAAATAAGAGTATACTTGCTCGACTTGCGTGCCAACCCATCGAGTGAGATAGAGGTATCGATTATTTTAATTGCGTGCTGAAATAATTGCTCCGCGTGCCACTTTGGGCACGTGTGCCATAGGTTCGCCACCCTCGCCTTAGTCTGTCGCCCTGTGGCCCTGGTTCTGTGGAGGATGCAGAAGGACAGTCAAGAGGAAGGAGGTCCGGGCTCTGCACCACCACTGGGCTCACACGGCAGCTCAAACGTCACCCACCCCCCCACGTCGATCACCAAGCGGCAGCCCCCGGGGCCTGCAGCTACAAAGAGCCCAACGCGGATGGAAAATGTGGGCACCAGCTGACCGCAGCAGACGGCCTGCCGGGCACCTCTTCACTAGCAGGATGCTGGGAGCACCCCGGGTGGAAAGCCCTGGTTGAAGCATCCACCACCCAAGACCTAACGTCTGCCAAACGTGAGAATAATTCACTGAGAACGCGAGGCGTGTCTGCAAATGAGCCTGTTAACACAGCGTTTTACACTCCTAACCCCCTTCCCTGGACAGCGACCAGGGCCTCTGTATCTCAGACTATCTACACTAACGTCAAACAAACAGGGACCTTCTAAGTCTTTACAAGTAACTGTCACAGCTCAGGAAACCTAGTGTCTCCTTGCTGAGTTCTACCACCCATCACATGAAAGCAACTGGCACCCAGGAAGATGGGACTTTTCCATTTCTTTCCCACCCCTTTCTGCCTTCATGCACGCACATGCGCACACACAGCGGTGGGGGGCCACGGCTGAAGACGCTGGCTGCGCGCTCTGTGCTGAGAAGGCTGCCCTGGAGGAGACAGACAGCCCGCCAGCGTCACAGATGGACAAACTGGGTGCAAGGGATGAGAGAGGAACAGGACCTCACTGAGCCTTATGGGGGGGGGTTTACAGATACAGAGACCAGGGGGCAGGGCTGCAGAGGTGGGCGTGGCCTCGCCACCAGCACAGCCAGGCACCAGCCGGAGGGCAACTTGCGATTCTGGAGTGTGAACAGCAGAGGACCTGACAAGACCCATACACTGAAAATGGCATCCTGATTCTTTATCCAAAACCCTTTTTCTCTGCATCAATTTCTACCCCCCCACCCCCCACCCCCCAAACTGTAACTTATTTTTCATCCGTTTTCTATGAACATCAAAGTCAGTGCAGCCAGGCTTTCCTTCCCCCCACCGTACCAACACCACTCGTGTCAAGGTCAAAGACAACTCCCGCAACGCCAAAGCCGTGACTGAGTTACTTACCAGCCACGCTGGACTCGATCCCGCCTGCCGTCGCTAGACGCCGGCTTCCTCCTCAGTGCAGGCTCTTCCCTCTGGTCCCGAGTGCTGGCTGGTGGCATCCGTGTGCGCTGCAGCCCGGCCCTCCTCTCTGAAACGCACGTGCCCTGCTACATGCTCAGCCTCTCCACACGGTGCCTCCCATGCCGACACGTCCGGAACGGGGTTCCAACTTTCCCTCCCAGCCCCCTGGATCCATGGCCTCCCTCAGCCCTGTCACGGGCCGCCCCCACCATGAGTACTCGGGCCGCACGCCCTCCAGTCCCCTGCGACGTCCTCTCACCCTCACACCTCACATGTGCAGTGAGACGGGCGTGAGTCACTCGGAGAGTAGCATTCGGGGTGGAAGGAGGGAGATGCAAAAGTGAACCGTGCAAGATGGGGCAGCGACTGGAGAGCAGGGGAGTGCAGGCCGGGCCTCTGACCAGCAGGACAAGCCCCTTGCCCTCCAAGGCGGTAAGAGAAGCCGCCAGCAGGCACAAGGCGGACACAGGCCTCCAGCCTGCTCCACACCCCACCTGGTGGGAGGAAGATGAGCCCAGCCCGCCTCTGGGGGGCGGGGTCACGAACACTAGAGTATGGAACAGCAGGCAGGCGGCAGGGAAGGGGTTAAGAAGTACATACAGCAGTTACAAAACAGTCACGGGACGCAGAGTACAGCACAGGGAACGTGGTCAGTAGTACGGTGACAACTACGCTGTGCCAAGTGGGCACCAGACTAGTCAGGGGGCTCACTTCTGAAATTATACACGTCTAAGCACTATGCCGTATGCTTGACACTAATACACAATAATATCCAATGCCAACTGCAACTGGAAAGTAAAAGGGGTTGGGGGATGAAGGGGAGTAAGAGGTTTGAAGTTCCGGGTACAAAACAGGACTTGGGGATGTGTCGTGCGGCACGGGAACATGGTGACAGCGTGGGAACACGATGACAGCACGGAACACGATGACAGCGCGGTACACGGTGACAGCACGGGAACACGGTGACAGCACGGGAACACGGTGACAGCACGGTACACAGTAACAGCGCGGTACACAGTCAGGTGGTTGTGGGACTCATCACAATGATCACCTCTTTAGGTGTTTAAACGCTGAACCACCACAGTGCATCCCTGAAACTAATATGACTGTACACGAGCTACATTTTAATGAAAATTTTAAAAAATAAATGAAGTGCTCAGCAGCTCAGTGGCAGGACCCAGAGCCAGGCTCCACCCTCGGAGCTAGTTGTGAGGTGACAGCGCCTGTGCACAGCAGCAGCCCAGCAAGGCGCCTGCAATGCGTTGTCCACAGCAGACTCCTGGCCGGAACAGACGAGAACTACCACCAGTAAGAAAAAGCAGGCAGCTCAACACAAAACATGGCTAAAAACAAGCTCCAGCAGGAAGGTCACAAAAGGTAACATCCAAATGGCAACTGGCGTTTAAAAATGGGGCTCAACTCTGTGATCAGGGACATGCAAATCCAGAGCCCCCAGAAGGCTCACGTGCAAGTGACAAGGACCGGGGCGTGTGGCCTACGGGTGGCGGAGTGACTGGTACCAGCCCCTCGGAAAACTCTGTTTCTCTGTAGCTGAGTGAACGCACATCCTGGTACATGCCCTACAGAAATCTACACTGACCGGCAGCCGCGTCTAACATTCACACACAACCTGGGAACGACTCAGATGCCCGCCGACATCAGAATGGGTGACATGCAGGACACAGCAGTGACTGGTTACAGCCACACATGGCAAGGACGAGACTCAGAAACCATGAGCCGAGACAAAGGCGCCAGAGGGGAAAGAAGCCCGGTGAGCTGTAAACGGGCAAACTCACCGAGGCTGGGTGACCACCAATGGGCTCGAGCTTTCCCCCCAGGGGTGATCAAGTGTCCCGAACCTCGATGGTGCTGACTCGGGAGGTATTTACTTTGGACAATTTATCATGATGTGGCACTCTTCTCATCTGCGTACTTTTCTGTACAGATGTTTAATTTCAGTAAAAAACGTACATGAAAAGAACTGTAATCTAGCCATACCTGAGTCTTGAGAAATAACCTGCAAAGGGCTGAACAAACCCTCAAGAGACACTTGCCACATAATCCTGAACTCCTTTCATCTCCACCTCAGCACAGCTCACACTTTCAATGGCCTCCATTCGTCTCACGTGCCTTGTCTACACTCGCTTTGCAGTTTTCTCAAGTGGCGCCTACGCTGCTTGTCTTGGTCCTTCTGTTCTCCCTCAGTGGACAAGTCCCCTCCTCTGAAACCTCAGAACTCCTACCTCAAAGAGATAAAGCCTCTCAAGCACTCAAGGGCTTATAATCTGCTAAATCTGACATTAAATTTGAGAACTAAGTGTTATCTCCATTAGAGTCCTTATGCCCCAAATTCATCTACCAGGTCATTTCCTTCCTTACGTCTGATAATTCCTTTTAACCGGTGGTTTGCACACTGCTTGTCACAACATATTAATGCCTTACAAGCCAATTTAGAGTCACACCCAGCACATTTTTTAAAGAAACACAAGGGATAAAAAGTAAGAACACAGTGCATGCTGCACGGCAAGCGTTTTTCTTGCAGAAACACAGGCATATACGTGCAGTGCTGGGCTCCCTCACTGACTTCACTGCTGAGCTGTGGTCAGGAAGTTTCACAGCTCCAGCTGCCCCTCCCCTGCCCCCCCCCCCCCAGGAGGGCAGACACGCCATGCCAGACTCCGACGGTACCACTAGGGCGTCACAGAGCCTCCAAGTCTTAGGGGTGGGCGAGCAAAGACAATCTGGCTTCGGCTGTAAAGCCTGGAGTTCCAGAAGGGACGGGGAGCGGCCCGCGGACGAGTCGGGGCCGTGGTGTGAAGACGCGATGGGCCTGCACTCCCCGCACGCTCAGGAGCAGGCGCACACCTCACGGTTACAGCACGTGCTGGGTGCTGTGAGACCACCTCAAACCTGGTGCTGCAGGACCAGGAGAACATGACACACAAGGCAGTGGCGGGTCGACACTCACCATTACCGGCAACACAGGGGCTCACCTACGCGAGCTGCAGAAAGCACCCCAAAATTCAAAGCGAGGAAAAACAAGCAAGCAATCAATGCTTTCATAACTGAACTGTTCTGCTAAATGTAAAACACGTTTTGTACTTTTTTTTAATGAGTGTGGGTCCAGAATCCTGAATGGGGCTGCTCACCCCACAGCTGCTGCCGTTAGCTACACTGCATTCCTCCTGGTTACTCCACACCAGAAACTTACTTCAAAGTTTCAAAGGACTGTAAGGTTACTGTTAACCATTAAAGCCCTAGTGCGTGGTTAAGATGCAGCCAATCCGGCTGCAGTTTGTGATGAAAACCAGTTGCCACAGTAGTGTTCCCATAGTGACCCCGGGCGAGCTGGCTCCTGGCCAACAGCTGGAAGCTCTCACACAAACACGCTGTGGGAAAGTGCTTTTGGCTCGAGACTCCCAGGCGGCTCCCACAGCATGAATTTCTAGGGGATGAAGTGACTCCAGCCACCGCCGCGGGGGCGTATACTGGGGGCAGGGCGGGCACAATCCATTCAGTTACGCTCAACATACTCAGACAAAGGAAGCAGCCACGTCTCAACCTCACGCTCGCCCACCAACCGCCACTCAGCTCTCCTACCTGCCTGAGTGAGAAGCCCTGGGGCGGGTGACTGCGTAACTGCCAGGGAGCCAGGGGCAGTGACCCCACATCCAAAACTACCCAACTCAGAAGCAGGTGTCTCTGGTCTTTTCCAAGCTGCCGGCTTTCAGATTAAGTGAACACCTTCTTCCAAACAAAAAGACAGCTGGAGGTCTGCAGTGCTCACTGAGGCCGAAGTCTGGGGCTGGCTGAAGTCCCAGAACTGGAAGGAAGGACGGGCTGCCGTCTGCCCCACCTCCTCACCCACCAAATGCTGCACCCGAGCCCACAGCAGGTCCCTAAGGCCTGTCACCGCGGCAGCTGCCTCCCCACTGCGGTCTCTCGGGGCCACCCTTCTCCCAACAAGACCGACCATCCTCCCTCTCTCTTCCCTGCTACGTGTCGATTATCTTTGGCCTCAGCTTTATTTTCCTAACTTTCCCCCAAGACTGACCTCCCAGCTGGACTCCCAGCCAGCCACAGGCCCGGGTGCCGAGCAGCACGCAGGGTGTGCAATGCAGGCAGTACCTCAGGAACAGTGTCTACTGCTGAGGGAAAGCGGGCCCCTCACTACATCTGAATCCACAAGACTCACCTCCTGTGGATGGGAGTCTGAGGAGGAAGGAAGGAAGAACATGGTTATGTCAGGATTGGGAACTCACTTTGAAAGATACGTGTTTGTTTCACAAAGAGCGAGGAATTGAACAGTATCAACCAAACTCGTTCTCCTGATCCGGAGAATGCAAGAGATCTTTTCTTACCTATCCTATCCGTAGTCATCTGAGCTCTTTAGTTTCTGCATCTCTGAACCCACCTCCCACCACCCAAGCCCAAGTGGCTGACATCACAGCACCGTGGAGTGTTACAATTACCATTTTAAGCCATCTATCCACACTGACTGATTTTAGAAGGTACGGCTGGCATATCATGCAGTTTCTTCTTGGTGTGGAATATCGACTCACAGCCACTGGGAAGACAACGTGAGATTAACTGACCACCACACTGTGGCCTGAGTGTGAAGAAACAAAAAGGACTCTGGGGGGCATTCATTCAGCGCTCCTTAAAAACGAGTCCTGTACGACAAGGGTACTTCACACGTCTACATCCCCATGAAAGTCTGTCTCTCACCTGCCCTAGCAGCCCCTCCAATTTCTAGCTCATTTAATCACAAGAAACAGCTCCCACAACAGGGGGTGGGGGTGA
>PVKE010000344.1:130909-156139 GCA_004027555.1 Craseonycteris thonglongyai
GGGGGGGGGGGGGGGGGGGGGGAACGACGACGATGACACAGAGCCCGCACTCACAAGGGGCTCGATGCTGTCTGTGCCCTCGCCAGCGCTGCTGCCGCCACAATGGCTAGTGCTGCGGGAGACTCGCGCCTGCCACTGTGGCGTGCCTGCCAGCTCCTCAGCTTCACGGCACCGACAAGCACAACAGCCACCTGCCGGGCAGCATGATGCAAGGCCTTCCTCCTACTTAGCCACGAGCTACGAGCTCTTCCCGACGGCACCCGCATAGAAGGAAACAGGCTGAGAGAGAGCAAGTGGTCCATCGGTGGAGAGCTGAGACGGGCAGCTCCCACGGCCTCTCCCAGAGCCCCCACCCTCACAAGTCTGACACCACCTGATGGGCTGGCCTTCTAGCCACCCACCTGCCTCTACTGGCCGCAAGAGCCTGGGCCCCTCTCTAGCCTAGTGGCAGGGACTGCAGTCCCCACGGGAGGGTGAGACCTGCAGGCAGCCCCAGCGCCAGGAAGAGCCAGCAGCATCGAAACGACCCCGCTCTCGGCTAACCGCCCCACCGTGGCCTTGACACACTGGGCTTAGCTGGTGCAATATACCATCTGTTTGCAAACTTCCACTTCCTGTCCATTCTATCCATGCTGAGATAACCAGCACGGCAACGTACATTCCCCAGGTGAGAGCAAGCGTCAGAACACAAGAGAAAGAACTCGTGAGTTCACAGTACTAACACTGACGTTCCAATTCTATTGCAAGATGGCCAAAGGTCAGCAACATTTAGGGACTCAGCAACTGGCTCCATATTTTTGTTGAAAAATATAAAAATATTTTCTAAAATATGACATAAAAGACAAATGAAATCACCGTATTTCAGAGAAATATTTAAGTCCATCCTCGAATGTTCATTTCTAAGCATCTAACTGACTTTGAGGTCCAGAGGCAAAGAGTTGTTTCAAATCCCCTGACTGTTGGCTG
The DNA here is from genome assembly GCA_004027555.1 of Craseonycteris thonglongyai. NCBI lineage: Eukaryota > Metazoa > Chordata > Mammalia > Chiroptera > Craseonycteridae > Craseonycteris > Craseonycteris thonglongyai. Next base: position 131,876 of record PVKE010000344.1, read on the forward strand.
CACATTAAATTATGGGGGAATACCTCTCAGAACTTAATTTTCTGACAATTTAAAATGAGAGCAAGACACACAAGTCAGCGCAGTCAGATGCGATTCACCAAGAGCTGCGCTGGGTGCAGCTCAGGGTCCAGCAGTTCCGCCCCCTCCTCGTGTTCCGGCCGGAAGGCCCAGGGGCCGCTCACTGCTAGTTACACACCACACGCGGCTCTCACAGGGCATTGTACTCCACACACTTCGATGGATCGGTAGGGAAGTGCTTCTGGCAAATGGTCATCAACCTCTTCAACCCCTAAGGAAACGAGAAAACAAAGGCCAGTTAGCGCACACCTGTTCTTCACGGCCCCTCTGTGCTCACTCCCGTTTCCCCAAACCCCACTGAACCATGGCAGTGACAGTGCACGCTCAAAGCACACTCAGGGAGGCGCTTTAAGTGCACTGCACACACGTGCACAGCACAGAGAACCATCCCTGGTGACAGTGTCAAGGATGGGAAACAACCCAGCGTCCCCGCAGCAGAACACGACTATGGGTGCTCAGAACAGAACACGCAGCCGCAGCCCACGTGGACTGTCTGGCGCAGCACCTAACAGGCCGGTCCTTCCACACCCGGCTGCAGAGAGAACCAGTGCCCGGCCTCGCCCACAGCAGCCGCTGTGCGCAACGAGGCAGCTCCGCGCCTCCGTACCTACAGGGTGGCTGCACATGTGCCATCTGTGAGTGACGGGCACTCGGGCCACCTTCTGTGTCCTGCGGCCCAAATGGGCAACGCTGGGAACAAGGATGAATGTAAAAGCAAGTGGCGAAAGGCTGTATGCAGCATAACAACATTTTGATAAAATAAGTTACAAAATAATATGCTGCTCAGAAACAGACAACAGGGTCGGGCTGTTTGTGAAGCAGGGAATGGCCACTTGTGCCCAGTCTGTGACTTTACAGAGGCTCTCACCCGATGACGAGAACCGGCGCACGCACAATTCACTGTCCCTTTCAACACGCCCTCCAGCCTGGGACCCTGTAAACCCCTCACTGGCACGTGGTTTTCAGCCTCTCCTCTCAGGGCGCTCGCCCACCAGTGACCACGCACGCTGCTGAGTCACTGCACAAAGCCAGGACGAGAGCACACACCCGGGTCTCTCCAGAGCAGGCTGGGGACACCCCCGACATGCAGTGTCCTCTCTACCAGCCCACAGAGACCCTTGTCTCCATGGAGAGGCTCTGTCGTATCCTACAGCGAGCCATGTATCTGCACAGATATTGGTGAGTCACTACAGCAATCACCCAGAATGGGAGCACTCCATTCAAATGCCCTCCAAGCCCTTGACACAAATTATTATTATTATTTTAAGATTTATTGCTTGAGAGAGACCGAGAGAAGGGGGAGGGCCCAGAGCAGTCTCCATAGTTGTACGTCATTAGTTGTGACACGGTTTCCTTCCACACAGGTGGGTGTAGGGCTGCGTGGGGTGGGAACCAAACTGGGGGCCTCCCGCATGGGGGCACACCCCAGTTCAGCACATGGGTTTGAATGGGCCGGGGCTGGGACTCAATACCTGGAGCCCACGGCTGCAAGACAAGCACTCAACCTGTTGAGCCATCCCAGCATCCCAGCACAAATAACTTCAAGTTTTCTCAGGCTGGGCTCACAAAATTACAATCACCCAGTTCCTGTAACAAGAACAATGACACCCTATCAGGGGACAAAGGCTGACTGCACTGAGGCCTAGATTCTATGACAGATGTGAGAGTGGATTTAGCACACTGCCTGGTCCGTACTATTCCCCCCAAATTCATTTTCTTTCCTCAAAAGAATGCAATGAAATACCATCTGCTGTTCTGAAAAGCAGTCGGGCACCAGAGTACAGTCTGGGAGCCTGAGGGGAGGGAGGAGCCGTCTTGGAATGGCCGATCACAATGGCCCCCACCCCACCCCCAGCACTCAGGACTCTTATCTGTGATCAGCTAAGTATTCCAACAACTCCTAAACTCAGTGAGATCACCACAAACAAAACGTAACAGTAACAAAAGTTCCTGCACACGCTCTCCCGTCCCCTAGTAGTGGACACAAGCACGAGCTCCTTCTGTGACCTGAGCTGTGATCTAACAGATCCAACATCGCAGATGTTTTGCTCCCAGTCCTCTGCGGATTCAAAGCCTGTCCACACTGCGCGACCCCAGAACTGGGAGTGTGCAGGGCGGCCCCACTCAGCCGGCTCCCAGGGGCAGCGCCAGGCTCTGCTCCTCACCTTCCTGCTCCCGGCACTAACCAGGCATTTGCTCTAAGGACGGCCACTCCTCCCCATACAGTCCAGCCTCTCCTGCTCTGCATTCGGACCAGGTGTACACACGAGGGAGGTTGTAGCCATGGAAACGCAGGTGCATCTGAAGTTTCCTGAAGCGGTAGGTGAGAAGAGAGGCAAAGCTAAGAAGGAACACACGCTGATGAAATACAAATCGCTTCCGTCAGGAGCAAGACTGGGCAAGAATGATGATGAGCAAGGAAAAGGCAAACTAATGTGAGGACGGCTGGGGGTAATTTCCTTGTAAGAACCGGAATCTTAGGTGTTTGCTCCTCATGGAAAGTGTCTGTGACGTTTACTTACCCTCACGAAGCAGATCCTATGATTTAAACATAAATACCAGCATCCTGACTGAAACCTTAGCTGCCAAAAGGTCTGAAAATCAACAGTCTGAGTCACCAAGAGTTACAACACATTCCTGCAGTGAGGACTGTACTGCGCGCACAGGTCTTCTAAGAGGCTCATCTCAGGACAGCATACAGTGATTTTCCAAACGGAAACAAACCTTTTCAATTTTGCTTCCAACTGGTTGTGGATGAGGAGCCGCTTAGCTTAGCTCACTGCAGAAAGCTCCTTAAAACCTAGTGGTACTTTTAAATATAATTTTTATTTTTATAAAAGCAAAACATTTATTTAGTAAATCTTTACTTCATGCCTACTGTGTATCAAGCACTATATTCTAGGCTCTGGGAATACAGCCAGGAACAAAACAGAAAAAAAATCCCCACGCTCAGGTTGTGCTCTATTAAGGGAAGAGACAGGACAAGAAACAAAATGGATAAGAAGCCTTGTTAGATGAGAAGCGCTGTGGAGGAAAGCACAGCGGGGGGCAGGAGGGCTCTGGCTCGCACTCCTGGTGGACGAGGGACCACTGTGGGGCTCCGGGCAAGGCAGCAGCCTGCTCTGGCTGAACCGGAGCCCCACGGAGCCGTGAGCACACACCCCTGGAAGGACCAGGAGCGGCTTCCCACAGACAGGGCGGGGCCCATGTGGAGTGGGAGGTGGTGAGAAGAGAGCAGGTTCCAGACGCTGTGAACACAGAACCACCGGGGTCTGCTGACCCAGAACGGAAAGCCAAGGGTAACTCCATGTGCTCTGGGTACACTGTTATTTTCACTAAGATTGTTATTAAAATACAGCTAACACACATCTTATCCGTTTCAGGAATACACCAGTTATTCCACATGTACACCTAAAGAAGTGACCACCACGACCAATCCAGCACCCACACGACACCGTCCCACAGTCACCACGTTACTGTGTCCCCAACTACGTCACATCCCAGGACTTGCTTGTTTTATACGTGGAAACCTGAACCTCTTACTGCCCTTCACCTTTCCCCTCCTTTTTTAATGTCTCGGTTACAGTCGACGTTCAGTGTTGTGCATTAATCTCTGGTGCTCAGCACTGTGGTCAGACACCCGGACATGGTAGTTTAAGAAGGGGCCCCTGCCCGCCACCGTGCAGTTGCTCCCATCTTCCTGACTAGCTCACCCAGTTCTTCTATCAAGCAGAGCAGCCCTCCTCTGCCCCACCCTCTCCAACCCACCTCCCACCCGGAGGCAGCCCCTGCTAGTGTTTCTTCTGGTACTTACTGCCTTGCGTCCAAGCACTATGCTAACAGTGCCTGACTTGTTTCTTTCTTTAACCTACTGACTTCCTGCTGTGATAACTGAGGACTACATTTTCTTGAACCTGTGCACTGGCCCAAGGCAAGCACGCAGCCCCCTACACCAGGGGTCTCCAAACTACGGCCCTCTCCTCTGGCCCGTGGAGACCTTTCTATCTACGGAAAAAAATTACGGAAATTTACGTGTATCCTGCCAAGATCAGCCGCTTACTTTTTCTACTTCTGTTCACAGTCAATGAGATGCTATAACTGTTGTTTGATAGTTAATGCGGCCCTCGGGCTGAAAAGTTTGGAGACCCCTGCCCTACACCCACTCTCGCCCCATCCTCCCCAATCACACTTCTCAGAGACGGGAACACGCAGGACCTGCCTCCCATCCACACACTCCACGTATGTGTGCTAAGGCGACACCTTCCCTCATCTTCCTCTCTTCCACGAGGGTCACAGTCCCTCCTCGCAGGGAGACACCTCTGAGGATGGACAGGCACCAGGGTGTACCCGGGCCCAGCTCCTGTCTGGACCAGTTGGGCGCTGGACCACCACTACCGCCCTGAGCGGGAACCTGCCGGCGCCTCCCACCTGGAGCCCCTGCCCCGTTCCGCTTGCTCCTCACTCTGGTTGGGCTTCTCCTCAAGCAGACACGTTCAGTCAGCCCAGGTTCCAGTCCCGGTTCCGCCCTGACTTCTGGCTCACAGCCGCCCCCGTGTTCAGGGCCACCCGGGTCTGGCCCTTCAGGAATGCCTGCAGCCCCGTCCTCAGCCCTTCCACAGTCCACATGACAGGCTCCTTAATGACGTCTCCACACAACAGTTCACTAAATTCACTTCTTAAAATCAGTATGTTCCCAGGAAAATATTCTGCATTTAAGTCTTATTGATGAACCGGACACATAAAAATGGTTAAGATGGTAAATTTTATGTTATATGTATTTCATAATTAAAAAAAAAAATCTAACTGGAAGCACATAAGACTGTTCTATATAAAAATATCAAATACAGATAGTTTGGTGTATCACACTATGTGCTGTAGGATGCAAATCCTAGATAATGAGAGTGTTCATATCCAGATACGTGAAGAACCATTAAAACAATCAACGTGCATGCACTAATTTTTTTATCATTGCAGAAAACATAACTTTAAAACCAAACCAAAGTACAATCACCAATCTTTAGCTAGATTTGCCTTTTTCTTTTACAAACTATCATCAGTTAACAGAATCTGAGATCTTTTTGTTAAGTAGTTTTTTGGTATAAAGAAAACATTTAATGAAAGCCCCCATTTCTGCACCTGTCAGCAAACAGTCAGGACAGTCTTGAAAATGAAGGCGCAGGTGCAGGTGGGGTGCGGCTCACAAATCTGAGGAATGAGGGGTGGTAAGGGGCACTCCACCAGCTCCTCAAAACATACTCTCAACAGACTGACCACCAAAGTTCTGATGAAGGAATCAGTTACCATGAGAAACTTCCATTAAAAATTAATCCTAGGGAATACCACGATGGCTCAGCAGGTTACTAAGCGCTCGTTTTGCAACCCCTGGGTCCAAGGATTGAGGCCCAGCCCCGGCCCATGGAGACCCATACGCTGACCTGGAGTCTAGCCCCCAGTTTGGTTCTTGCCGGGACGAGCTTCCCATATGGGAGGCTCCCAGTTTGGCCCCCATCTCATGGGAGGCATGCCTCCCACATGGGAGGTACATAGCCCCGTTCCCGCCTTGCGAGGCCCCCGCCCACCTGTGTGGAACGAAACCATGTTGAAAACCAATGATGTACAACTATAGAGACTGCTCTGGGCCCTCCCCCTTCTCTCTGTCTCTGTCAAAAACAACAAAATAAATCGTTAAAAAAAAATTAAATCCTAACTTCAGACTAAAGGAACACTCATTTGACCTGGATTGTGATGTTCAAAATGTGTACTTAATGATTAAACGTTAGTTTCTATATTTTCAACCAACATCCACAGCGACGCATAAAAAGACCTAGCCTTCAAAAATTGTCTACAAGAATTATTTTCACACAAAGATATCATTAAATTTGAATTCATCTAAATAATTCATTCTAGACTGTTAAGTAACTAATCTGGACTTATTAGCCACTGGGATAATGGCAGATAAAGGTAAATTCTACTGTTTCTAATGAAAAGTCCTATCACAAATATTAAATGTGTACAATTTCTGAGTATCTGAAGGACTGAATGGAAAATTACAGAAAGCTGGTAACTTGGGACTAACTTTTTTTTTTTGATAGTTTATGGCTGCTGTGGTTTTCAGTTGTCTGAGTGTTTGTTTCTACGAGATAGCACATTTCCAGTTCAAAGGTCCATTATTTCACAGACAGTAACAATAAATTACAATCGCATGTGAAAATTACGTTCTGAAAACAGCACTTGCCTACTCAAGCTAAGTTAGGTAAAAAAAATCTATGCTAAACGACCACTTTGGGGGAAGATTTCATGTGTCTGATTACCAGGCTTTCAACTCTTTTTCCAAGAAATAAGATGTACTCCCCACTATAAGATGTCTATTTGAATCAGTTACGCTGCCAGCTAAATAGCAGCATGGCACAGTTCACATCAGCATTCCCCAAAATGTGTTTCTACCAAACTCGGGTGTTCTGAGACATTAAAAGCTGATGTGTGTGAAAGATACACGCTACAGTGTTTTCTCTGAAAATTTAATATGCTTGAGAGCATTAAATGGGTAGACAGTTTGTTGTTACACAATAGCTTGTCATGCCCAGGAATGCCAGGAAGTAGCATGCAGCCACGTGACCCACAAACATGTGCCACACAATGTGATGCGTGGGATTGTTTACCAACTAACCATGTTGTATATTCAATATATGGCAAGCGGTGACCCCTCACTGCAGTACTGAGTGTTTGTTACTTCACTTTGGAACTACATGGATGCATTATAAACTTATAAACGATCCACGAACAAATTTGGCAAAGGCTAGGATGACGACATATACCAGGGGTGTCAAACTGGTGGCCCGGGGGCCGATAATTTTTTGTGGCCCACGATGCTCTGAAATAAAATGAAAATAGAAAAAATTGTTATGAAGAAAATAGCACTTAGGGGAGATGGAGGCAATACCGTACACACGATTCCCTTGTTAACCCTTTAACTACTGAAGACGAGTATACACGTGGCCCAGTGCCTTTCCTGGGGGCCTGTGGGCATGTATAAACGCACTGACTCAGTTCCCACGACGTTTGTAAATGTGATGTGGCCCGCGTGAATCTTGCCTGTTGCACCAAATGGCCCGTGTTTTCATTGAGTTTGACACCCCTGACATATACCAACACCTGAAATATGGATTGAAATACACTCACATAACATGTCGGAATGATGCCTTTACTAGGGAATTCATGTACCTAATGTACTGAAAACAATTTGCAGGGATTAACAGAGGACAATCTGCCTTCTGTAATAGTGAAAGCTTAAGAAAAATCACTGGGAATGAACAGTGTTCCTTCATCTCCAATCCCTAGAAGAAATCTGTGTGGTAACACAGTACACAGATCAATCTATGCACCTCAGGGAGGATGTCGGCGGCACCTCAAGCTGATTGGGCTGATGGTGGCGGTTCCCAGGCCCTGGGACCAAGGACAGGTGGCAGCAGACTGAGTCCTACAGGGTGGGGGAGGTGCAGGACCACTGCACCCCAGGGGGTGGCCCTATGGAGACAGCCACGGGAGGGGCGCCGTGGCCAGAAAACTCGATCTTCTCCCACCCAGCTCTCTCGCGGCCCGCCCGCCCCCTTCGGAAGCCCCCACGGGAAGCCAGATGGCAAAGGAGCTAGTCAGTGCCACTCCCAGTTTCCAGGGCACAGGACATCTGAGGAAGGACGGAAGAGCCACCTCATGTCACGGTGACCTTTCTGTCCTTCTCTCCTTTACCGACAAGGAAAGAATGCCCAGGCGTGACCTGTCCTGGAGAGCCCTTGCAATGACTGCAGTAGGAAGTCTCCAAGTAACGAAGACCTCCCTATCATCCATGTGAAAGGAGCTTCCCCACGATGGGCTGAACGCAACGTCTGGAGGTGGCCGGATGGACAGTCCTTGACATCTCTAACCGTCAGCATACACTTCAGCCTCTTTTGATCTGCCCGACGGGAAAGCCCTCCCTGTGGTGTGTCTGACTTCTGTGGGAAAGGGAGCACTTGAAACAGCTTCCAATTTAAATTCTACAGAGGTTTACACAGAACCAAGAGATGAAATCCGGTCACAGCAAACTGGCCCTTTAGATTGTTTTCTACCGCATTTCACAAGACAGGTATGTGTCAGCAGTATTTCCAAATAAAAAAATAATTATCCCCCACACTGCAGAATCCCCCTTAAATGGCAAAGTTAACCAACAATGGCACAAATCAGAGTAGTGGTGACCTCTGCGAGGATGCCGGCTGGAAAGAGGCATGAAGGGGGAGCGGAGGGGGGGAAGAGGGTGAAGGGGGTCAAATACGTGGCGGCGGAGGGAGACGAGACCACCGGTGGTGAGCACACAACACAACAGGCAGACGATGCACTGCACAACTGCACACTTGTAACTTAGACCAGAAATGCAATCTAAGACAATTTACCTAATTATATAAACCTTCACACACTGAAGCTTTGGCCATGGCACAAGCACAGCTAGCAAATTTAATCACCAGGAATTTGTTTTCTATTGTTAATGCCAAACAATTTTTTTTCCAACTAAAAGCTTTTTGCCTTCAATACAGTCACAAGGGTTTATTAAAAAAATGGAAATGTCCTACAATTTCTATGAGTATATTTGACCTCTATAAATTCTACAGTTCATATCAAAGAGTCATTTTAGATGACTTTTTAAAATGCTAATATGTGTGAATAAAGCCTAAAGCATAACACACAAATTAACATTTACCCATTGAACTGAAATGCAAACAAAAAGATAATCCATGAATATGGTAATGACTATTTATTCTCTGACACAAAATGTAAAATCCCTTTATGCTTTATAAGTGAATTTTAAATTTTAAGTAAACTTCCGGAGTATCATCTTCACGTTTTACAATTAACATCCAGCAAAAGTCACTAGACAGACAAAAGCTGGGGTTTTTGACAATCTAGCGAAAGCTAAGACTACAGTTGGGTTTTTCTCCATTAAGAAGAGAAGCTAAACCAGTGAAAGTGCAAATAGGTTTATGTGAGGAATAGATAACTTTAAAAATATAAGCTATGAACACTGCAGACTTATTCATGTAGAGAAGTAGTTATATGTTACTTAAAAATTGTATTTATTAAAGCCAGATTTTTACTATTCACGTACTTTTATGCTAGTAAATAGAAAACCTACCTTGAAAGTAACAAAATGGGATTTAATGTAAAATACTCTTAAATTTGGTGCTCTTCATTAAACTCCCAAATCAAACTGCAATAGTTTTATTTCAATGCTAAGGTAATTAAAGCCCAGACTTCACCGTCTTGCATCGTATATGAAGCTTAAAAGGTGTTAAATGTATTCAGTGAAGGTGACTTACATACAAGTGTTTGTACAAGGCAGACTCGTACCGTTCACGCTGTGTCCTATTTGCTATAATTCTTCCCTCTCAAAATTAACGGTTTTGGACTTGGACAATGTTAACATCCAAAGAAATGTCTTTCCCTCCAAACTGCTTACCTGAATATATTTCCGCTGAGTCTCGTCATTTAAAACATGTGCCACATGTTTGGAGAAAATCTTTTCCCGACCAGTTCTGGCATGGATGCCAACCATGGTCACACCTATGGGCCAAGGGGCATTTCCAATGGCCATCTGAAGATAAGCATCATTAGCCTGAAAAGAAAGATTAGGAAGAGAGATCAGAAAACCAAACATATTGCACTGGTCCAAATTATTATTTCAAGTATTTCACAGCTATTTATGATGTAGTTCCCACACATCTCTCGGGCATGCTGAAAATATTACCATCCCCCTTACTCAAACAAAAGAAACTGCAATACGGGACGGTTGACTGCCCTGCCCAGGATCACAAATGTCCACGGAAAACAAACACCAAAGTTAACCTTGTGAGTTAAAAAACAAACACTGCTTTGCAGGCTTTGTGCCCTGGAGATTCATGCACGTCCTATCTGGCATCACCAGGCAGGTAACTTGAGGTGCTGACAAAACTCTAGTCTGGGCCTCCTTCCAACCCAGTCGTCCCCACAGGTGGGCACGCAGGAGACAGGTGAGTTGTTTCTGCATAATCCAGCCTGAGACCCAATCCACTCTGCACAGTGGTGCAGGCCCCTGAAAGCAGGGGCTCTGGGCACTGGGAGTGTCACACGGGGTCTGTGCAGATGTATAAAGAGAACGCATAATGTCATCGAATAGCTAACGATGAGACTGGGCCACTCTGGCCCTCAGACCGCCTACCTGTCAAGAACCCTAAAGACTACAAAACAAAACAAAAAATAAAGGCTACAAAGCATAACAACAGAAACCAATGATGACAAATAGCTCTTTTTCTAAACCAAGCCAGGTGACCTGTGAGGAAGAAAAAGAAGAAAAACAAGGGGAAACCGGGATAGCTCAGTGGGTTAAGTGCTCACTTTGCAGCGCCGGGGACTGGGGATCAAATCCCAGCCCCGGCTCGTGCGGACCCATATGCTGAACTGGGGAGTTTCCCCAGTTCAGTTCTCTCTCTGTCTCTGTCTCTGTATCTCTCTCTCTCTGTCAAAAATAAATAAATTTTTTTTTTTTTAAGATTTATTTATTGTTTTTGACAGAGAGAGAGAGATACAGAGTCAGAGATAGAGAGAAGGGGGAGGGCCCAGAACAGTCTCCATAGTTGCACATCATCGGTTTTTCCACATAGTTTCATTCCACAGGTGGGTGCGGGGCTGCACAGGGCAGGAACCAGGCCAGGGTCTCGCCCCGGTGAGAACTGAACTGGGGGCACTCCCCAGTTCAGCATATGGGTCCGCACAGGCCAGGGCCGGGATTCGATCCTCGGTCCCTGTGGCTGCAAAGTGAGCGCCTAACCCACTGAGCCATCCTGGCTTCCCCAAATAATTTAAAAAAAAAAAGAAGAAGAAAAACAAAACCGAAAGTAAGAAAATCCTAAAGGGCCTGAGGGTTTCACAGAAGCCCAGGTAGCCAGACTTCAGAGACATTTCACTGTCAGAAACCAAGCACCGGGAAGCCGGGATGGCTCAGCAGGTTAAGTGCTCACTTTGCAGCCCTAGGGACCCAGGATCGAATCCCAGCCCCAACCCGAGTGGGCCCATATGCTGAACTGGGGTGAGCTTCCCATGCATGAGGCGCCCAGTTCGATTCTCACCCCTCTCCCCTAGTTCACCCCCTGGTTCGAGGGGGCATGCCTCTCTGTCTCTGTCAAAAACAGTAAAATAAATCTTAAAAACCAAAAACAAAAAGAACACCTATGTGACTGATATGTAGACCTGACTGAACAACTTATGTGCTACAAACAGGCTTAACTATAAGATCATTTCTACCCGAAAGATAAATTTCAATTTTCTCTACTCAATTTCTGTAAAGCTTAATTTTAAAAAGACTTACTATCACTGACTCTCAAGTGCACACATTTTCACATATATTAACTGGTAAAATTTCCAATATTTAATTTCCGTTAATTTCCAAAGGAAACTGTCCAAATAGACCATTAAAGTTTCTTGGTTCTTCCTGTAGTTTATATAAACTTCCACCACCTGCTTCTCACATGAGAATGAGAAAAAGTAACAAGAGGAAAAGCAAGTGCCTCAAATTCTTTCTGCATCCCTGCGTTCCAATGCGGGCTCAGACCATGTGACTACCAGGAACCAGCCAAGAATGAAGCTTCTTTCCCGGGATTACCCTCACTGGCTCTCACACAGACAGTGAAGGTAGTGCTTCAGCCTCGTCAGCACAAGGCTGCAACCAGGGCCCAGCCTGGCACCGGGCACACAGCACCCCGAGAGCACACTCTGTCAGAGGCCTGCCTGCTGCTTGGCACTGCTCCCTGGGGGGCACAGCCACCGAAGCCCCCTCGTCACACTCAGCCTGCGGCCCCCGAGTGGGATCCCTCTTCCGGGCTCCACCACTGTCAGGCTGTTTCGCCTGCCCCCTCACCCGACAGCCCCCAGCAGGGCCTGCACGCCACAGTGCAGAGCCCCGCCACGTCCCAGAGCCCCTACACAGGAAGGACGTCCGCTGCTGCTGCTCCCTGAGGGGGAGACGGCCACCTCCTCAGAGCCCAGTGCCGGGGTCAGGTCCAGGCACATGAGCACAGCGCAGGTTCCACAGCCGCCCTGCAAAACCAGGCTGCCTAACCTGTGGGTTACGGCTTCAACTCAATCCCAGGCACAAAGAGGATGCTGCCTATATCCAGTTCATGTCTGCAGGAGCTTCATGCCTACCTTACAGACGACTAAATACAGTGCAGTCTGTAAGTTTCACATTCAACACCCAACAAGATGACAACACGTCAGAAAAGTTTATTTTACTACTAATGCACTTCACATCTATTCTTAAATCTCCTACGTAAAATACTCCTACAGTAAATGAAACACATTATGTACACAATCTAGACACGCTCATAACCATAATTTCAACGTAACGTACCTTTACATATTCTCTCTGCAACATGAATTTAATAATATCTGTTATGGATTCTTTAATATCAGCAGGAAGATTCTGGAAAGAAAACAGCATAGCTAAGTTTGGAAGCTAAGTATGTAGTTACAGACTGCATGTAGTCTAATTGTACACATGCTGCTTGTTCAATCAGCTAATGAGAGCACTTCTGGGAAACCTCACCCTCTTCCGCAGCTTTCTGAAGAGGGGCCTCAGGTAGGACTCTGTCTGTTTCTGAGTGGCGCTGTTCAGCTTCCCCTGCACACTGCGCTTCACGTAATCCTCTCTGCCATTCAGTTCTTTAGCCCACACGCCAAGAAGGAACTGTGGAAAGAACACGTAGGTTTAGACTACAACGCCACCCAGTGTTCAACAAGTTTAGAAGTTCTCTGACACACAAAATAGTACAAGCTCACCCTGAGAGCAAATTTCTTAATTCATTAAAATATCCACTAATATTTAACCAACTATTTCTGCATATTCTGTCATATATGTTTTGAAGTAGCATAGTACCTTTGGCAAGTCATAACTTCCTAATTCTACATACATTCCTAGCTCAAAGAAAATCCATTCCCCCAAATACAATTATCAAGTTACATGGATAACAATTTGATAGAAATAAACTTTTTTTAAAAATATTTTACTGTTTTGAGAGAAGGTGAGACAAACAGAGACAGAGAGAGAGGGAGAAGGACAAGGGAGAGGGCCCAGGGCAGTCTCCATAGTTGTACACCATTAGTTGTGACATGATTTCATTCCACACAGGTGGATGTGGGGCTGCGCTGGGCAGAACCAACTGGGGGCCTCACACATGGGAGACAAGAACCTTCACTGCCATCCCAACAGTTACCAATTGCACTGCAGTTTAGAATGAGGGTTTGCATGGGCCAGGGCCAGGATTCAATCCCTGACCATGTGGTTGCAAGGCAAGCACTCAACCTGTTGAGCTATCCTGACATCCCAGAAATAAACTCTGACTTGTATTCCTGTTACGTAAAATCCAATCCACCCACGTTATCAGTCATAACATCACATGCCATGACATTAATCAATCTTCTAAATATGTTATAGTGCAGTAGTACCTTGGTACTCGTCGTTAATTGGTTCTGGGAGGCAAAACAAGTACCAAACAAACAAACGAGAACCAAGATAAAATTTTCACATCAAAATGTGTCAACTAGCAAATTCAAAGAGTATCAAAGCAGTTGAGTACCAAGGTATGAGTGTATTTGGACTTTCTCCTTCTGCAGCAGAGACTACAAATTCAGTTTAAAAATCCCACTAAAGAACTTAACTAGGGGGAAGCCGGGATGGCTCAGTGGGTTAAGCGCTCACTTTGCAGCGCTGGGGACTGAGGATCGAATCCCGGCCCCGGCCCTTGCGGACCCATATGCTGAACTGGGAGCTCCCCCAGCTCGGTTCTCTCTGTCTCTGTATCTCTCTCTCTCTCTCACTGTCAAAAACAATAAAAATAAAATAAATAAATAAATGGCAAGAACTTAACTAAAGGAGAATGAAAAAAGAGAAACAGAAATAAAAGAAACCATAAACCAACCCCCACCCCCAGAACACTACCCCAGTGTCCCAGGGTTTTAATGGGCAAAGAACACCCCTTCTACAGGTAAACATGATGACTGAGATGCACACATTCCCCTAGCGGAGTTCCCTGTGCAATCCTATGAAAGGAGAGGCCACCACTCTAACAGAAAATTCTAGTCATAACTAGTTCCATGCCTTATCCAGTTCCACATCGTAGGCTCAGTAGATTCAGAATGTTGATGAAGGACATGTTCTATTTAAACTGTAAGTATAGGGAGGTGGGGGTGGGCACCAGATATATGGTGATGGAAGGGGAGCTGATTCTGGGTGGTGGGCACATAATGCGATGCATGGGTGATGTGATGTGGACTTGTACATCTGGAAACTATCTAATTGCTACCAATCAATGTCACCCCATTAAATTTAACTAACTAAATAAATAAATAAATAAACTGTAAGTATAAGCAAACACTTTTCTTGCATTTAAATCTCTTGACCTGAACATAAATATGTGAATAAATGCTAAAATGAATCTGATTTTTACACTCTAAGCCAGACTAGAGAAACGGCGAGAAGAATGAGCAGATCATAGCAAGAATAAACAGCTATGCGTAGAACTGAGAAAACAAACCGTCTCTGTGCCCTGCTCAGTGACAACTCCCTCCCCTTCCTTCCTTTCCTTACTGCCATCACCTCTCAAAAGCACTCCCCTCTACACTCCTTCCCAGAATGTTTTAGAAAACTTCAACTCCCCATACTCCTTGTTCATTCCACTGCTGTGACTCTTTTCTGTGCTTACGTTAGGAAGTCAGTTTCAAAGGAACATGCCCTGGGCAATGGAAATGCACATTTGACTAACCTCCACATCTGAGTGCGTGGCACCACCACTTAACAGTGTACATGCTGGAAATGTCCTGAGTGCGCCCTCTCCCCAGCATTTAACCAGTCATAATCCACGCACCTAATGTCGCCCTGCCCCAGCCTGCAAGTACGTACCTTCAGGAACTTGGTAATGATGTCCATGTCTTTATGGTCGTCCCCTCTGCCCAGAGATTCTCCCAAGGCCTGAAGAAAAACAACACTCCTGCTCATGAGTGGAGAACAACAACTGAAAGCACAGTATCAGCACCAGTCTAAACATGCTCTTTATGGCACAGGCCATAAAGATCTCTATTTGAAAACCTCATGGGATTTCTAGACAAGTTTAAAAACTCACCAGTCAGCCATTTACATTTAGAAAGAATGTTATCTTTAGGAATCAGAAAATAGAAGAGAGGGTAAGAGGAGTGACTGCTAATGGATATGAGAGTTCTTTTCATGAGAACAAAAATGCTCTAAAATTAGATTCTGATGATGACAGCACCCCACGCCCCTGATGATTATGCTAGAATAGTAACCAATGAAGTATACTTGTTAAATTGGTAAACTGTATGGTAACAAATTTCTCAATAAAGCTGCTTAAAAATCAGAAAAGGAAAAAAGATGCTCAGAACCAGGTGCTCACACCGATTACTCCAGTAAGATTCAGGGTCCACAGACAGGTGCCAGGGCAACAAGGTACACACTCCTCATCGCAGAGAGCAACACGGGCAAGGACACAGAGCACCAGTAGCTCCCATTTTATGAAGCACTAAGAGCTCTAAGCCAGGTCACACTTTTCACTTGAGCTAGACAGTCAGACGATACAACACTGCTTTGTAATAATGACTGTATCGATCACTCCACATTCAACACACTGGCAAAACTAAGGAAGCAAAAGGCTGCCCAGTGTCGGCAGGGACTGTTGGGATACAAGACACTCACGCTGCTAGGAGGTGCACCTGCAATAGCCACTCTGGAAAACAGGCTGGCAGTCCACAGGCCTATGAAGCACACACAAACCCCGCAGCTGCACGGGATCCACAGGGGAGGTGCAAGAGTAGTGACCACAAACCTGCTCACGGCCATGGGGACAGGAGCAATCCATAACAGCTGTGCATCATCACAGGGAAACAAAAGCAAGAGGCAGTGAATGCCACAGGGTGTGTTAGATGTACACAAGGCACCAAGGGTCCATGTTAAAAGCATAGCTCAAGTGTAAAAGAGAAAAGTGAAAAAACAGAATGAAGAATTTCACAGCACAGCATCACACATGTAAATTAAATAAAAAACAAATGCATGTGGATGGACCTGGAGAGTGCTGTGCTGAGCAGAGCGTGTCAGACAGAGAAAGACAGATGCCATGTGATTTCACTTATATCAGGAATCTAAGGAGCAAAATAAGCAAACAAAACAGAGACTCACAGATGCAGAGAACATTTTGATGGGAGGATAAGGGGTGGGTGAAAAAGGAGAGGGAGTAGCAAGTACACACTGGCAGTTACACAGCAGTCATGGAGATGTAGGTACAGCAACAGCAATACTGTAAGAACCACGTATGGTGTCAGGTGGGCCCTAGATGTATCGGGGTGATAGATGGGAGGGGGTTTGGGGACAGGGTGAAAAAGGCAAGAGAAGGGGTTAAGAAGTACAAATTGGTAGTTACAAAACAGAGCTGGGGATGTAAAGTACAGGGAATCCAGTCAATATGGCAACAACTATGCACAATGCCGGGCGGGCACTAGACCAGTCAGAAGGGATCGATTTATGTAAATCTTTTTCTTTTTTTTTTTTAATATCTTTTTTATATTTATAGAGAGTAATTATTTTATCTTTAGTGCATATTTATTTCTATTTTACTCTTGACAGATAGAGAGAGAGACAGAGACAGAGACAGCTAGAGAACCGAACTGTGGGAACTCCCCAGTTCAGCATGTGGGTCCTGCCTGGGCTGGAGCCGGGATTCGATCCTCCGTCCTCGTGGCCTCAAAGCGAGCGCTCAACCCGCTGAGCCGTCCCAGCTTTCCCCGATTTATGTAAATCTTACGTATAATTCTTAAATTATACAAATGTCTAACCACTATGCTGTACACCTGAAATATACTGCATGTCAAATAAATCAATAAATAATAGTAAAGAATAAGATAAAAATTTTAAGTTTAAGAAAACAAAAAATAGGGAAAGGCAGGATGGCTCAGCGGGTTAAGCGCTCGCTTTGAAGCCCCGCGGACCGAGGATCGAATCCTGGCTCCGGCCCAGGCGGACCCACATGCTGAACTGGGTGGGGTGTGCTTCCCGAACGCAGTGAGGCCCCCAGTTCAGTTCAAAAATAAAAAAATTTAAAAAAAAAAAGAAAACAAAAAACAAAAACCACACACACTTAGAAGACCACTGACAAACGAAAGGCCGCTCGTCAGACACGTGAGGCGACCACTTCTGAAGGCAGGATGCTGGGGAATGCGGTGGAGAGTGATCACAAAGGCAGTGAATCCACAAAGCGCGAGTGAGAGAATGGCCAGTGGAGCTGTGAACACAGGCACCTGCTCGGGAAATACAAGGAGGTAGGTGCAGACTCACCTCCAGCTCCTCAATGGTGGTGTTTTCTTCATGCACCTTCAAGTCATTCTGCGTGTCTTCCTCTCCAGGTTCCTGACCACCAACTAGTTCATTGAGATACTGCTGATCGATCTTATCCAAAGCTGCTTTCAGATCATTCCTCAACCCCTGAGAAAGGTGAAGCAGCACACTTCGTATGACATTTCACTCATGTGTCACTTCTGATTCTTCTATAACAGTAACTTCCAGTGAAGATGGTGGGGTAGGTAAACACTGTGCTCACCTCCTCCCATGAGCACACCAAAATCACAACTAAATGACAGAACCACCCTCACAGAGAACCTGCTGAGGCCAGCTGAACGGAAGTCCTATAACTGAGGACATAAATAGCCAGGTGGAGACAGGAGGGCAAAGACGTGGGCCAGGCAGACCCAAAGAACTATCAACTCTGACATGAAAAAGAATGAAATCTTACCCTCTGCAACATGCATGGACCTCGAGCAGGGGTGGCGAACCTTTTGGTGATTGAGTGCCAAAGTTTATGAAATAAGAGTATACTTACTCGACTCGCGTGCCAACCCATCGAGTGAGACAGAGGTATCGATTATTTTTATGTCTATAAGAGCATAAACAATAATTTTTTAAATGGTATTCACAGCTCCGCGTACTGAAATAATTGCTCCGCATGCCACTTTGGGCACGTATGCCATAGGTTCGCCACCCCCGGCCTAGAGGGTATTAAGTTGAGTGAAATAAGTCAGACAGAAAGATAAACACTGTTTTCTGGGTAAAGAAAATCCTAAAGGAGTTCACTGCTACCAAATCAGCCACGCAAGAAATGTTAAAGGGGCTTTTTTAAGCTGAAAGGAAAGGGCGCTATTTGGTACCAAGAAAACGTATGAAAGTATAAATTTCACTGGTAAAGGCAAATACACAGTAAAGGTAGTGAGAATCAATCACTTATAAAGCTGGTATGAAGGCTAAGAGAAAAGTAATAAAAACATTACACAAGATAAAAATATGTAAGAGTGACATGAAAAACAACACAGGGAGGTGTCATCAGGATGGCAGCATGCGCGGTGCTCTTGAAACCTCCGCTGTTAAGAACAAATTGAACAACTAGAATCCAACCACAGAATCCCCAAGCAAGACACAGCCTCGGCTAAGAGGCCCACTCATCACAAGAAAACACCTAACGCCAGATAAAGGGCGGTGAGAGAGAAGGAAAGGAGCAGAGCAGAGACCCACCCAGAGACAGCAGAGGAGAGACTGCGGTGGGAGTGTGGGCCGGGGTGCAGAGTAACTCCAGGCGGGCTGGAGGCCTAGAACAGGCAGAGGCGACCGGCAGCGGGGCAGGTGGGCAGCTATAGGCGACCCAACGGCAGGAGCGTGGGGAGAGCAGCCACAGAGCGGCTCTGGAGGCCATACAGCCGGCGAGTAGCAGGCGGCTGAAGCAGGTGAGGCTGGCGACCAGAGTAGGAAGCAGGCAGCTCAAGCACACTCTGGCAACCAAAGGGCGGGCATTAGGAGCACGCTGGCGGCTGACGCGGGGAGTGGGCCTCGCTGAGTTAGGGCCCCAGCCCGAGCACTGGGCGACTTTGGACACAGAATCTAGCTCCTTCCCCTTGCTCTCTCCCAAAGCTCGCCCCCCAGCTCCACTCAGAGCCTGCACAGTCAGCTGCTACTGAGAAGCAGCCATTACCCTGTGACACAACAGACCTGCGCCTGTCCCAGCAACCCCCGCCCCACTCTTCCCGCTGAAGCCGGCAGAGGAGAGCTGCCATTATCCTGTGACACAATATTCCTGCGCCTGTCCCAGCAAACCCCGCCCCACTCTTCCCGATAAAACTCGCAGAGGGGAGCCGCCATTACACTGTGACGCAACAGACCTGTGCCTGTCCCAACAAACCCCACCCCACTCTTCCCGATGAAGCTGACAGAGGGATCCAGGAAAACTGTAAAGCCAGGCGTGGCAGCTTCTGACTGCAGTGGGATCTCAGACACATAGAATACCATCACCCACCATATCTTCCCAAAGAGGAGGCATACAGAGACCAGGGCGACCAAGTCAATGAAGAGAAGTCCACCTTCTAGGTCTCCCATTGTGAGAAAACCAAATAAGCAAGAGAAAATATTGGAAAATGCTGCTACAAAACCAGCTGGGAAGTGAAAGAAAGATCTCTACCAGGGGAAAAGCCCTCATGTCCAAGAAGAAAACACTTCAACAGCAACAAGTACCCTGGTGAACAAAGGTGCTCCGAAAGAAAATAAAAAATCTCCAGAAAAGAAACTTGAAGCTATGGAAATACATGGAGCTAAATGACACAGAATTCAAGACTGCAATTCTAAAAATACTAAAAGAGATCAAAGAAAACTGGTAGAGTACACAGAGGGAGCTAAATGATCTCAGAAAGGAAATCTGTGAACAAAACGAATACTTTAACAAAAATTAAAACTATAAAAAAGAACCAAATAGAAATTCTGGAGATAAATAACACAATAAAAGAAATGAAACATGAAATAGCCAGCACAGGAAGCAGAGCAAACTAGACAGAGAAAAGAATTCGTGAAATCAAAAGCAGACATGTGGAAATGTCACAGAAGGAAGAGAGAAACCTAATTGTTAAAAGAAATGAAACATCTTTACAAGATCTGTCTCCATTATAAAGTAACATAACAATAATAGGTATTCTGGAGGGAGCAGAGGACAGGATGGTCACAGAAAATTTGCTCACATAGTAGATGAGAACTTCCCAAATCTATGAAAAGAACTGGAACCTCAAATTCAAGAAGGAAACAGGAGCCCTATCCAAGGCACATTATACTGAAGATGTTAAAGGTCAAAGACAAAGAAAGAATCTTCAAGGCAGCCAGAAAAAAAACATCATAACCTATAAAGAAATGCCCATCAGACTCTCATCAGACTTCTCAACAGAATTCCACAAGCCAAGTATTCAAAATACTGAAGGAGAGAAATTACATGCCAAGAATCATCTACACAGCAAATTTATCCTTTAGATACGAAAGAGGAACAAAGACCTTTTCAGACATACAGAAGCTGAGGAATTCTCCAGCACAAGGCCAGCATTTCAAGAAATACTGAAGGAGACAACTGGACCTGAAACAAAAAGTAAAAATAAATAGGTATAAACTGGAACAAAAAATAAACAAACGGGAAGGAAGTAAAGGTTTAAACATCCAAAAAGAACTGAGATAAGAAGCATCCTTAGGAAAAGGACCACTGCATATATAAAACTTTCTTTTACATAAACTTTGTTTTATGTAAGAATTTTAAACTGAGACACGTAACAAAAACAAGAGGGAAAACAATCATAAAGACCATCAAACTAAAATAATCAATGAAAAAAAAAAAAACCCGAAAAAAAGAGCTACTAGAAAACAAGATAAAATGGCCATAGGAAATCCTCATATATCAATCACTACCCAAAATGTAAATCGAGTGAACTTGCCAATAAAAAGACAGAGGATAGCAAACTAGATTAAAAAACAAAACCCAACCTTATGCTGCCTCCAAGAGACACACCTCAGACACAAGGACAAACAGACTCAAGGTGAAAGGGTGGAAAAACATACTCCAAGCAAATGGCACTCACAGAAAAGCAGATGTTGCAATACTTATATCTGACGAAACAGACTTCAGGATCAAAAAGATAATTAGAGACAAAGATGGACATCTTGTAATAATAAAGGGGACAATACAAGACATAACACTTATTAATATATATGCCCCCAACCAAGAAGCACCAAAATTTACAAAGCAACTAACAGATCTAAAAGGAGAAACTTGACAAAAAAAAAGAAACACAATTACAATAGGGGACTTAAACACACCATTGACAGCCATGGACAGATCGTCCAAAAATAAATAAATAAATAAGGAAATACAAGCTTTAAATGATCCATTATAATAACTGGATACAGCTGACTTTACAGGATACTTCATCCTACAACATATGACTATACATTCTTTTCTGGTGCACATGGAACATTCTCAAGGACAGACCATGTGCTGGGACACAACACTAGCCTCATCAAATTTAAGACTGAAATCATTCCAAGTGTATTCTCTGATCACAAAGCTTTGAAATTGGAGATCAACTACAAAAGAAAGCAGGAAAAACCACATATTCTTGGAGATGAAACATGTTATTTAAAAAATGACTGGATCAAAGAAAAAATAAAAGATTTTAAAATACAGAGAAACAAATGACAATGAAAACACAACACATCAAAATTACTGGAACACAGCGAAAGCAGTAATAAGAGGGACATTTGTATTGCTACAGGCCTATCTCAAGAAACAGGTAAACCACCTAGTATCACATCTAAAAGAACTAGAAAAAGAACAAAAAATACCCAAAGTCAGCAGAAGAAAGGAAATAATAAGAATTAAACGAGAGAACAAAAACAATAGTAAAAAAAGTCAATACAACAAAGAGGTGGTGGAAGGAAGGGAGGGAGGGAGGGAGGGAGGGGAGAAAAGAAAAAAAGAACTGATAAAAGTAGACTTCAACAAAATTTAAAACTCTGTCCCTCCAAAGACACCAGTAAGAGTATAGGTAAGCCATATGCTAGGAGAAAATAAGTCATAAAATATGTATCTGTATCCCACAAAATACTTATACACAGAATATATGAAGAACTCCTACAATTCAAAAATAAAAAGACACACAGCCCAATTAAAACAGAATCGAAAGACTGTCTGTCACACCCCCTGCAGAGAAGATAAGCCAGTAAGTCTATGAAAAGATGCTCATGGTCTGTAGTTACCAGGACATGTGAGCAGGGGCACAAGGGACAGCAGCACACATAGAGAACTAAGTGTAACAAGCACTGGTGACAGCTGGAAATATGTGACAGTCCTTAAAAAGTTAAGCATACATATACTATTCAGCAACTCCACTTCTAGGTAGTTACCCAAGGTTAACATATTTACCCAAGAGAAATGACATGCGTTCAGAAAGGTCTGTCTAAGAATGTCCACATTCTTACACATTAGCTGCGCAAAGCTGAAAACAAACTGTGGCATAGTCACACGAGTATCACTGGCCAATGAGAAGGAACAAACTACCGGTACCAATATCCACAACATGGACGAATCCACAAGGTTTTACACTGAGCCAGACACATACTCTACGGCTCCATCTACATGAAATACGTAACAGAACAAGCAAAATCAACCTATGGCAATAAGGTCCTACAGGGATGGCTAAGGAACTTCCTTGACTGATGAAAACATCCTCATAAGCATAGTGGTTACACAGTTCTACGTATCTGTCAAAATGCACTAAACTGTAGGCTTAAGGTATGTACTTTTTAAAAAATTAAAACATATTCAATAGCAATCTGGCAACTTTAATTTTCCATTTTTGCCTATTAAAATGCAATTAGCCAAACTCCACACTATTCTAGTTTATGCGGTACAGTGACATTCTTGTAGCTTTGTTCTGACTTATTACCTTGTTCACTTCTGGTGTGAGGATCTCTATTTTTCTTAAACGTTGAAAAGCATCATAATCCGTTTCTCCAAATAGTCTGATTGGTTCCCCTCTTTCTCTCAATCTTCTGATAACCTATTCAAAAGAAAAGACAGTAGTGATTTGTTATGCTTTTAGGAACAGTGGTTTTTATTTCAGGTGACCAAATACTTATTTTGAAATGTCGATGCAAAAAGCTGTTTGTTTGTTTTTTCTTTAAATTCCCAAGAACAGATACCCTGAGTTACTGTCACTCTTTAATAACCCTAACAGTTTGGGTCCTTTGACTGACTGTTTCAGAAAAGCGCCAACCTGTGTAGAATACATAGGAAATACACTAAGATGGGAGGGAATAACAGCATTTACATGAAGAAACATACAGCCTGGAGTCAGCCGATAATTTGATGATCGTAGCCACAACCAGCCCACAATTCTACTGTAAGCCAAATACTTGTCCCTCAGAAGAGAAATTGAGCTATGGTCAGGGTGGGCCACATGTAGGGCTTCTGAGGGGCTGATAATACTCTAGATTTCTGGACATGGGTGATGGCTTTGCAGTTATCCATTATACTGCACAAGTGTTTTATACATGTTTTATTTCACTTAAAAGGAGAAACAAAAATTATAATAAAAGTTGATCCAAATTTTTTTAAGTATCAAGAACTCTACCTGGAAACATGAGTATATCACGCTCAGAACCTACTGGTAGGTTTCCCTGTGGGTTCACTGGAGCTTGGGATAAAAGACACTTAAGACACCATCCACAGCTCTCCAATAAACGCAGAAATGACCTCAAAACATCTGTCAGGGGGAAGCCAGGATGGCTCAGTGGGTTAAGTGCTCACTTTGCAGTGCCGGGGACCGAGGATCGAATCCTGGCCCCGGCCCGTGCGGAACCATGTGCTGAACTGGGAGCTCCCCCAGTTCAGTTCTCTCTCTGTCTCTGTATCTCTCTCTCTCTCTCTGCCAAAAACAATTAAAAAATAATAATATTAAAATTATTAAAAAAAAAACAAAAAAAACATCTGTCAGGTCCCTGTCTGACAAATGACCGGAGTGCAAAAGCCTATCCCACTGCTTCTCAAAACGAACCACACTCCTGCCATCCATCTTAGTTCTTTATGAAACCAGAGAATACACAATTCTCTTTCAAAATGAGAGCCATCACCAATGGATCCTCCTTTCAAAGGTCTCTAACATTCCTCTGTTCAGACTGAGTATTCAATTCCTTCATCTAATCTTCTCATAACAGCTTCCAGAGTCAGGCATCCATTCCTCTGAAAGTTTCCTTTTGTTCAAAGTTCGTTTTTG